>JARQOD010007419.1:0-39286 GCA_033576555.1 Oophaga sylvatica | reverse complement strand
TTAGGATAAAGGAGGGGGATGAGTGGAAGACGGCGTTTAACACTCCGGAGGGGCATTATGAGAACCTTGTCATGCCATTTGGTCTGAGTATTGCCCAGGCGGTGTTTCAACACTTTGTAAATGACATCTTTCGCCACCTAATGGGACAGTTTGTGGTCATATATCTGGATGATATCTTAATTTACTCGCCAGATCTTGTGTCTCATCAGGAGCATGTTAGGCAGGTGTTGCAGATCTTGCGGGATAATAAACTGTACGCCAAATGGGAGAAGTGTGTGTTCGCCGTACAGGAACTTCAGTTTTTAGGATTCCTGGTGTCTGCATCCGGTTTTCGTATGGACTCTGGGAAAGTGCGGGCAGTTCTTGAGTGGAATCTGCCAGAGGATCTTAAGGCATTACAACGTTTCCTGGGCTTTGCTAACTACTACCGGAAATTCATTCGTAATTTTTCGTCCATAGTTAAACCTCTCACAGACATGACTAAAAAAGGGACGGATTTTTCAAAGTGGTCTGACAAGGCTTGTCAAGCGTTTTCCTCTTTGAAAAAATGTTTTGCTTCAGCACCCATACTTATTCAGCCTGATGCGTCACAGCCATTCATTGTTGAGGTGGACGCTTCCGAGGTAGGGGTGGGAGCAGTATTGTCACAAGGTTCGTCCCCTGGTAAATGGCATCCGTGCGCCTTCTTCTCTAAAAAATTGTCGTCCGCTGAGAGGAATTATGATGTCGGCAATAGGGAGCTCTTGGCCATTAAGTTGGCTTTTGAGGAGTGGCGTCATTTTTGGAGGGGGCAGTCCACCCGGTCACCGTCATTACCGATCACAAAAACCTGCTATATTTAGAGTCCGCTAAACGTCTGAATCCCAGACAAGCTAGGTGGTTGTTGTTTTTTACCAGGTTTAATTTTGTCGTCACATATCGTCCTGGGTCAAAAAATGTTAAGGCGGATGCCTTATCTCGCTGTTTCCCAGGGCTGGGAATACGGAGGACCCGGTTCCGGTCCTTCAGGAGGGGGTGGTGGTGTCGGCAGTATGCTCTGAGCTTGAGGAGGAGGTATTGGAGGCTCAGGGGGACGCCCCTGTAGGACCTCCAGGGAGACTGTTTGTTCCAAATCAGTTGCGACAAAAGGTGATCGAGGCACACCATAATTCAGCTTTGGCGGGACACCCAGGGAGTAAAGCAACTGAGGATCTCCTCTCGCGCCGGTTTTGGTGGCCTAACTTACATAGGGAGGTGGTAACTTTTGTCGCGTCCTGCGAGGTTTGTGCGCGCTCTAAGACCCCACATACCCGTCCGTCGGGGACCCTCTTACCTTTGAAGATCCCGGAGCGTCCGTGGACTCATCTGTCTATGGACTTCATTACGGATCTCCCGCCATCTTCGGGTAAAACAGTCATACTCGTTGTAGTGGACAGGTTCAGCAAGATGGCACACTTTATCGCTCTTCCTGCTCTTCCTAATGCTAAAAACTCTTGCGCAGGTGTTTATTAGGGAGATTGTAAGGCTTCACGGGGTACCCGCCGATGTGGTGTCGGATCGGGGGTCTCAGTTTGTGTCCAAATTCTGGAGAGCATTTTGTACACGGCGGGGGATGCAGTTGTCATTTTCATCGGCTTTTCACCCGCAGACCAATGGTCAGACAGAGCGTCTGAACCAGAGCTTGGAGACATATCTCCGGTGTTTTGTGTCAGAGAACCAGGAGGACTGGGCTTCTTTCTTGCCTCTGGCGGAGTTTGATCTAAATAATAGGCGGAGCGAGTCCACTGGTAAGTCCCCGTTTTTTGGGGCATATGGTTTTCACCCCCAGTTTTGTACTTTCAATAGGGGGGGCTCTTCTGGGGTTCCTGAGGAGGAACGATTTTCGTCGTCACTTGCTTCAGTGTGGAGAAGAGTGCTGAATAATCTGAGTACTATGGGGAACCGATACAAACGTATGGCTGATAGGAGGAGAGTGTCTGGTCCGGACCTAAGTGTGAACGATCTGGTATGGTTGTCTACCAAGAATATAAAACTTAAGGTTCCCTCCTGGAAACTGGGTCCCAGGTTCATCGGGCCATACAAGATCAGTTCTATAATTAATCCGGTTGCATTCCGTCTTGACCTCCCTCCTACATTTAAAATTCATAATGTGTTCCACAGATCGTTACTTAAGAAGTATGTGGCGCCGGTGATACCTTCACCTTTACCTCCTCCTCCTGTGGTGGTCAATGGTAACTTGGAGTTCCAGGTGTCGAGAGTCATCGATTCACGTCTGAATCGCCGGTCCCTTCAGTACCTTGTTCATTGGAGGGGGTATGGTCCTGAGGAGAGGACGTGGGTTTCTGCGTCGGATATTAACGCAGACCGATTGGTTCGGGCCTTCCACACTACTCACCCAGATAAACCCGGCCCTAAGGGTCCGGAGGCCCCTCGTAGAAGGGGGGGGGGTACTGTCACGGGTGTGTCGCTGCGAAGATCGTCGCGATTGCACACCCTGACTTCTCACAGCTGAGTTTCTGGTGCTGGGTGTTTTTCGGCAGAGAGGGAGTTAATTCTCCCTCTCTCTGTGCTGGACAAGACCAGCCTCGCTCAGCTGCAATTAATGTTGTTGTAATTGGATTCCTTCAAATACCTGCCTGTCTGCTAGGGAAGTGTCGGTGAAAGCATTCATGCAGACCAGCAGAGCGGATCGTATTGAGAAGTCTAAAGCTAAGAGTTATGACAAAGGAAGACCAATCACGATCAGAAAAAATGTCATGTGATTTTTGACAAGTCCTTTAACAATTTGTACATAACGAATAAAGAAAAAAAAAAAACAAACAAACAATATTTGCACAAATAAAATCAATGCAAAGAAATAAAATTAATAATGGAACATCAATTCGTTTCTTTTGTTGAGACCAAATGGATGTCTGGTATGTAGATTAAAGATCCAGAAAGCTTCACGTGTGAGGAGTCGCTGACGTGCATCTCCACCTCGGGCAGACAGGTTAACACTTTCAATACCTGTGACTTGGAAGGAAGAAACATTGCGAGCATGCTGAAAAATAAAATGTTTAGCAGCAGCAGAAATATTGGAGGGCGACAACAAAAAAATGATCTTGCAGTGAAACCATATTTTTGTGCTCAATATAGTCCTCAATTTGGGGACATCAAAAAATCATTTTGAGATCGCTGCCTATTTTATATGAAGATCCCTCTCTTGCTGACATTCTTTCATCAGGTATTAATGTTGTTTCAAGGAAAGCGCCATCTATTGGTAACAAAGTTTCTCCAAGCATGTTCAGTAATAATTTCTCTTCTCATAAAACATCGTGGTTAGAACATAAAGGTTTTTATAAATGTGGCCACAATAGATGTGCACTTTGCAAATATGTTTGTGTAACGAAAACCTTTGAAAATAATGACAGCACTGCGATTTATACCATTAACAAATATATCAATTGTAATTCATGCTATGTGGTATATAAAATTATGTGCACTACTTGCAATTTATCTTATATAGGCTGCACTACTAGGAAACTAAAAATCAGGATCGCTGAACATTTGCAGGATATAAAGAATGTTTCTTCGAATCGCAATATTTCTGCTGCTGCTAAACATTTTATTTTTCAGCATGCTCGCAATGTTTCTTCCTTCCAAGTCACAGGTATTGAAAGTGTTAACCTGTCTGCCCGAGGTGGAGATGCACGTCAGCGACTCCTCACACGTGAAGCTTTCTGGATCTTTAATCTACATACCAGACATCCATTTGGTCTCAACAAAAGAAACGAATTGATGTTCCATTATTAATTTTATTTATTTGCATTGATTTTATTTGTGCAAATGTTTTTTTTTTTTTCTTTATTCGTTATGTGCAAATTGTTAAAGGACTTGTCAAAAATCACATGACATTTTTTCTGATCGTGATTGGTCTTCCTTTGTCTTAAATATGTGCCTTTGTCTGAATATGTCAGCTGTGATAAAGATCCCTGTGATCGAAACGCGTAGCCTTGTCCTGAGCTTGTCCAGGAGCATGCCATTATTCATGTTTTTATGAATCAATAAAGATGAAGATTTTATTGAAGCTGGATCCCTTTTTCCTTCATTTTCTCATGTATCTTCACGTTTGATCAAGCGGAGGATCCGTGCTTCTACAAACCGGTGAGCTGGTTAGCGTTCTTATATTTGTACTTTTGATTACCGTGCCCCGGTTTCATGCTCAATATTTTCAAGTATTTTGAAAGTGGACTCAGTCATTAAGCTCAGGCACCAGCTTTATTATGGCATCTATTTTTGTTCAAGACAGATCTGTCAAAGCGGCACAAGTGTTTTCTGGTGATATTAACGAAATTCCAGACATGCCTGATCTGAATGAAAATATCAGCAAAATGGAAAAACTTTTGCTTCAAGAAACAAAGTTGTGGTGGGATCATACTACCCTCCAAAATTATCTAGCTAAGGATATGATTCCAAGGGGGCTTCGTATTAAAAAAATCCCCACTACAATTTTTTCTGACATTTTCATTATAGAGTGGAATCAGATACTCAGTAATTGTTCTTCCAAACTAATGCAACTCATAGTCAAATATGAGAGTAATAAATTGGAGGATATTCAGAAACAAATGAATGATGCAGATACTGCGCTCACTGAATTTAAATCGTTGACTCAGTATGACTCACTTGTGGCTAAAATGCAAGATAATGTCTCTAGCCTAGAAAAGGATATCATGGACTGGAAAAAACGAAAATTTTCTCGTGATCTAAGAGACTATTCAACCAAGAAAGTCTATGACTGGGGCCATTGGGAGCGGGGTCATAGAACTCCTAAATCTATTTTAAAACGCAACCATGCTCTCAATGAACCGGTATCTAAACCACATGTCTGTTTTACATCCTCTGAGTTGGATTCATCTGACAATAATCTGAGTGTTTCCTCTAATGACAGTGTTCACACCACAAAGTTTTTTCGTCATTCAAAAAACGTAAAAGGCGGGGTGGCAGAAAACACCGACAAAGATCATGTTATGATTACACGCCGCAAGAAGAATTATCGCAAATAATAAACCATGATAATGTCTTGAATTAATTTATCTGCACGAGACTTTACCAAAACGCAATTAGATGTTTTGTCCTTAGGTCTGAATTTTGTGCCCGATCAGAATTTCAATCTTTTTTCTACTATTTTGGACGTCAATAAGTTTATGCGAGACCTTACCATCAAAAAGCATTTTTTAAATCATTCTGATGAGACCCCTTTGCAGGAGTCGCTGACATATAATAATGAATTTACTGACTTGTCTTTCAGAGAACAGGTATCTCTCAACACTTTGTTTAGTTTGTCTACTCATTCCTATGATAATGAATCTGATATTATTCATGCACCTGTGTTTAAAACAAAAAATCCCTCTTTTTATCCCATTCAATCCAGGCCTGATTGCATGACTAAATACCAGGAGGTGATAGAGAGGGATTTAAAAATCCTGCATGATAGGGTTAAAATGGGCAGCAGCAGAAATCATTCCAATTTAACAAAAGCCCAGAAAACTGCATTAGATGAGATCAAAAGTATGTCAGATATAATAATTAAAATGTCGGACAAGGGTGGCATGGTAGTCATCCTGAATAAAGAGGATTATCATTCTCAAATTATGTCTCTCTTGTCTGACAGTGATGTATATGAAAAACTCCATACAAATCCCACTGATAAATTTAAAAGTGAGATTATCCAAATTATCAATGAGGGTTTCAGCCTTGGCATTCTAACCAAAAAACAAACTGATTATCTCACAGTGTCTCATCCGATTATCCCTATCATGCATGGTCTCCCAAAAATTCACAAGGATATGAAAATCCCCCCCATGAGACCCATTGTCTCAGGGATTGGATCTTTAAATGAACATCTGGGTGAATGGGTTGACTCACTACTTCAACCACTAGTACAAATCACTCCTGGTTATATTAAAGATTCTAAAGAAGTGCTGAGAATGTTTTCCAAGAAAATCTGGTCTAAAGAAAATACTTGGTTATGTTGTGATGTGACTTCTTTATATACCTGTATACCTTACAATGTTGCCATGGCAGCGCTGCAGTTTGTCTTAACGAAATTCAGTAATTATTCCCAGGATCTCATTAATTATATTTTACAAGTTATTCAATTTTTATTAACCCACAATTTTTTCTCATTTGACAATAAATTTTTTTTACAAAAATCTGGCGTGGCGATGGGTGCGAAATTTGCGCCATCCCTAGCTAATCTTGTCATGTCATATTGGGAATATTTTTTTATTTTTTCAGCTACTAATCCATTTATTGACTCGATTGCTTGGTATGGTAGATATATTGATGATTTACTCATCATTTGGAGTGGTGATGTATCTGCCATATCCAGATTTATTGATTATATCAATTCTAATTCATTCAACATACATTTTACTCATAAATTTCATCATAACAAAATTTCTTTTTTGGATCTTGATTTATATGGGGTACATGACTCTGTTATTATTACTAAAACGTTCAGCAAACCTTGTGCTGGTAATTCTATCTTGCATGCAGCAAGCAGTCACCCCAAACATACTATTAAATCGATTCCTTTGGGTGAATATACCAGAATTTTGAGAAACTGCAGCGATCCTACAGCTTTGGAAACGGAATTTAATTGTGTGGATACAAAATTAAAAAACAGAAATTATCCTAAATGGTCATTAAAAAGAGCACGAACAATTGTAAGTAATAAAAACAGAGAGGATCTCATTAGTGGAGGGCGACAACAAAAAATGATCTTGCAGTGAAACCATATTTTTGTGCTCAATATAGTCCTCAATTTGGGGACATCAAAAAAATCATTTTGAGATCGCTGCCTATTTTATATGAAGATCCCTCTCTTGCTGACATTCTTTCATCAGGTATTAATGTTGTTTCAAGGAAAGCGCCATCTATTGGTAACAAAGTTTCTCCAAGCATGTTCAGTAATAATTTCTCTTCTCATAAAACATCGTGGTTAGAACATAAAGGTTTTTATAAATGTGGCCACAATAGATGTGCACTTTGCAAATATGTTTGTGTAACGAAAACCTTTGAAAATAATGACAGCACTGCGATTTATACCATTAACAAATATATCAATTGTAATTCATGCTATGTGGTATATAAAATTATGTGCACTACTTGCAATTTATCTTATATAGGCTGCACTACTAGGAAACTAAAAATCAGGATCGCTGAACATTTGCAGGATATAAAGAATGTTTCTTCGAATCGCAATATTTCTGCTGCTGCTAAACATTTTATTTTTCAGCATGCTCGCAATGTTTCTTCCTTCCAAGTCACAGGTATTGAAAGTGTTAACCTGTCTGCCCGAGGTGGAGATGCACGTCAGCGACTCCTCACACGTGAAGCTTTCTGGATCTTTAATCTACATACCAGACATCCATTTGGTCTCAACAAAAGAAACGAATTGATGTTCCATTATTAATTTTATTTCTTTGCATTGATTTTATTTGTGCAAATATTGTTTTTTTTTTTTTTTTTTTTTCTTTATTCGTTATGTGCAAATTGTTAAAGGACTTGTCAAAAATCACATGACATTTTTTCTGATCGTGATTTGGTCTTCCTTTGTCTTAAATATGTGCCTTTGTCTGAATATGTCAGCTGTGATAAAGATCCCTGTGATCGAAACGCGTAGCCTTGTCCTGAGCTTGTCCAGGAGCATGCCATTATTCATGTTTTTATGAATCAATAAAGATGAAGATTTTATTGAAGCTGGATCCCTTTTTCCTTCATTTTCTCATAAAGCTAAGAGTACCTGTTGTGGTTTTCTCCTCTCCTCGCTTTATTATTTATCTCCTTACCCGATGGTGTTCCCTCTGTAGTGGTAGTTTTGTATGCAAGGTGGTCTTTTATTTTACCCCTTGTACTGTCTCGTTCGTCTTATACTGTGTGTGAAGGCAGTTACCTTCCTGTTCCCTGTGGTGGTAATCAGGGTCCTTCTCAGGACTAGATTACAGTGGTTAGGGATTCACAGGAGATAGGGTTACGCTGGCGGCCTGGACCTCTGTACCATCAACAGTACCTCCAGGTAGAGGGATTAGTCAGGACCCCAGCTTAGGGTCAGCATAGACCCCGGTCCTCCTGTATACAGAGACAGCGTGACATTGACTTTTTAAACGCAAAATTTGCAGGAATCAATGGTGGCGCCATGTCGCGTATGGAGACCCCCTGATGTGCCTAAATAATGGAAACCCCTCAATTCTAACTCCAACCCTAACCCCAACACACCCCTAACCCCAACCCTAACCCCTACACATACCTAACCCTAATACAAACCCTAACCATAACCCTAACCCCAACACACCCCTAACCCTAATTCCAACCCTAACCCTAATTCCAACCCTAACCCAAATTCCAACCCTAACCCTAATTCTAACCTTAACCCTAATACTAACCCCAACCCTAGTTCTAACCCTAAGGCTGGGTTCATATTGCGTTTTACCAGCCCGTTCAACACGTAGCGTTGACCGGCTGGTAACGGTATAGCATAACGCGATTGCGTTATACTATACCCGTTAGCGCAGATGAATCAGCAGATGATTCATCTGTGCTAGCGGTGACGGAGCCCAGATGCTGCAGCCCGTGTCCGAGGCTCCGTCACTGAATGACGGCACGTCGCGAACGCATGCCGCTTTACGGCATGCGTTGCGATGCGCACACAAATGGGGTGAATGGCAGCGTTAACGGACTGCGTTACACCGCGTTATACCGCGGTGAAACGCAGTCCATCTAACGGACTGCCATAATGCAATATGAACCCAGCCTAACCCTAACCCTGAGGCCCCGTGCACACGTTGCGGATTCACTTGCGGATTTTTCTTAAATCCGCAGGTAAAATGACCTGCGTTTTACCTGCGAATTTAGCGCGGATTTGTTGCGGTTTTTCCCTGCGGTTTTACACCTATAATGGAATAGGTGTAAAACCTCTGCGGAATCCGCACAAAGAGTTGACATGCTGCGGATTTAAAACCGCAGCAAATCCGCATGTGCACAGCGTTTTTTTAACCATTTATTTGCATTGTACTGTACATGGTTTCTGGATCTGCTGTGGATCCGCAGTGCCAAATCCGCTGTGGATCTGCAGCGCCAAATCCGCTGCGGATCTGCAGCAAAATCTCCGGCGGATCAGCAGCAAAATCCGCCGCGGATCCCCAGCAAAATCCGCCGCAGATCCCCAGCAAAATCCGCCGCGGATCCCCAGCAAAATCCGCCGCGGATCAGCAGCAAAATCCGCCGCGGATCAGCAGCAAAATCCGCCGCGGATCAGCAGCAAAATCCGCCGCGGATCAGCAGCAAAATCCGCCGCGGATCAGCAGCAATATCCGCCGCGGATCAGCAGCAATATGCGCCGCGGATCAGCAGCAATATGCGCCGCGGATCAGCAGCAAAATCCGCCACGCGGATCAGCAGCAAAATCCGCCGCGGATCAGCAGCAAAATCCGCTGCGGATCAGCAGCAAAATCCGCCGCGGATCCGCAGCAAAATCCGCTAGGAAAATAAAAAAAAAATCTTTATTTTATTATTTGTCCCTACCTATGACAGGGGGGGTTCATTTACTTTTTTTTTATTTTGATCACTGTGACAGTTTATCACAGTGATCAAAATAAATTTTTGTACAATGGAGGGCGCACTGCGCATGCGCCCGCCATTTTCCAAGATGGCGGCGCCCATGAAGAATCCCGGGCAGCCGCCAGGACGGATCCAGGGACATCGGTGGACCGGGAGAGGTGAGTAGGGGGGGTCGGAAGGTGAGGGGGGGATCGGTAGGTGGGGGCAGCGGATCGCAGGAGCAGGGGAGCAGACAGTGACGGCGGTGACCGATCGCTGCCAAATTTCGGTGGCGGCGGCCGATCACCGCCGTGACTTGGTGTGGGGGGGGTCAGGGCTCGGTGTCCAGCCATGGCAGATGCTATTGCAGCATCGGCCATGGCTGGATTGTAATATTTCACCAGTTTCATTGGTGAAATATTACAAATCGCTCTGATTGGCTGTTTCACTTTTAACAGCCAATCAGAGCGATCGTGGCCACGTGGGGGTTAAGCCAACCCCCCTGTGGTGATACACTAAGGGTCCTGTGCCTGCGGGTCGGGTGACCTTTCAGTGACCCCGGTCACTCGGCCTGCAGGAATATGATTTATAGCATGACGCCGACGCCGGCGTCATGGGTCGGGATGGCACAGGTTTTCATGACGCCGACGTCGGCGTCATGGGTCGGGAAGGGGTTAAGCTGTAAATGGTGCAGTTTGCTTTAACAAAAAAAAAAACAAGATGTGTTTTACACACCCTCCCTGGGTCCAGCACTGAGTCTCCCCGCTGCTCCCGCTCTGTTATTGTCTGCAGCACTGTTAATTCGATAGCGCACAGCGACTGAGTCTTGTGCCATCAGTTCAGGTAGAGTCGGTGAGCAGCGACTAGTTGCAGCAGTGCTATCAATGGGTCGTCAGTACTGCAGACAATACCAAACATCGGGAGCAGCAGCAAGTGTCAACACTGGACCTGGGGAGGATGAGCAAGACCCATCTTAAAAAAAAAGACTCCAGGAGAGAGGGGTTTTCCATAGGTGTAAAATCCCTTTAGGGGGACTGTATACTGAGGGAAGCAGGGACAATGTGCAAAACATGATATATAGTAAATGTAGACTGAGCTCCTAGTTGCCCTGGGGTGACTGCCCGGGTGGATGCTGACTGCTGGTCTGGAGGACCAGGTTTATTGGTGCCCTATTCCTGTGGAGACCACAGTCTTGTGCACTTTTTTGTTGCATTGTTAAATTTTTTAAGCGCAAACAGGCGCAGAGCAGGATGTATAGGAAATGTACACAGTATAAAATTATCACCTGCGGAAGCCAACACCACGATGGCTGCTCACCATATACCGCCACTATAAGCTGCACATAAGCAGCCATTGTAAACTACAGGATAGCTATGGTGCTCCTGTGTGGGGTCACTGACTGCCTCTTCCTTCCATCCCTGCTTTCTGGGACATTGAACTGTCCTCCATGGCTATATTTTACAAAGTAGGGAGAAGAAAGGGATCTGGACACTGACTGCACTGTCCTCCATGACTATATACTGTATACAGGAGACAGGGATCTGGTCACTGACTGCACTGTCCTCCATGACTATATACCGTATACAGGAGACAGGGATCTGGTCACTGACTGTACTGTCCTCCATGACTATATAATGTATGCAGGAGACAGGGATCTGGTCACTGACTGCACTGTCCTCTTTGACTATATACCATATGCAGGAGACAGGGATCTGGTCACTGACTGCACTGTCCTCCATGACTATATACTGTATGCAGGAGACAGGGATCTGGTCACTGACTGCACTGTCCTCTATGACTATATACTGTATGCAGGAGACAGGGATCTGGTCACTGACTGCACTGTCCTCTATGACTATATACTGTATGCAGGAGACAGGGATCCGGTCACTGACTGCACTGTCCTGAATGACTATATACCGTATACAGGAGACAGGGATCTGGTCACTGACTGCACTGTCCTCTATGACTATATACTGTATGCAGGAGACAGGGATCTGGTCACTGACTGCACTGTCCTCCATGACTATATACTGTATGCAGGAGACAGGGATCTGGTCACTGACTGCACTGTCCTCTATGACTATATACTGTATGCAGGAGACAGGGATCTGGTCACTGACTGCACTGTCCTCTATGACTATATACTGTATGCAGGAGACAGGGATCTGGTCACTGACTGCACTGTCCTCTATGACTATATACTGTATGCAGGAGACAGGGATCTGGTCACTGACTGCACTGTCCTCCATGACTATATACCGTATACAGGAGACAGGGATCTGGTCACTGACTGCACTGTCCTCCATGACTATATACCGTATGCAGGAGACAGGGATCTTGTCACTGACTGCACTGTCCTCTATGACTATATAATGTATGCAGGAGACAGGGATCTGGTCACTGACTGCACTGTCCTCTTTGACTATATACTGTATGCAGGAGACAGGGATCTGGTCACTGACTGCACTGTCCTCTATGACTATATACTGTATGCAGGAGACAGGGATCTGGTCACTGACTGCACTGTCCTCTATGACTATATACTGTATGCAGGAGACAGGGATCTGGTCACTGACCTCTATGACTATATACTGTATGCAGGAGACAGGAATCTGGTCACTGACTGCACTGTCCTCCATGACCACCGCCAGAGTCCCCCTACTTCAATCCAGAGAGCTTTGAGATCTTACAAAGAGAAGCCGCCCACTATCAGGCCCTGGGCAAAGTTCTCATCTTTGGGGACCTCAATGCAAGAACAGGGAGAGAAAACGACTTCCTGACCACGGATGGGAACATCTACATATTTGGAGCAGAGAATGACGGCCAAGACTCAGTACACACAGAGAGAAACAGCTATGACAGTACAGTCAACAAAAGTGGTAAAAAGCTCATGAACGTATGTAGAAGTTTAGGACTTCATATTCTTAATGGACGTACCGAAGGAGACTCTTTGGGGAGGTGTACACTAAACTCCCATGTAGGGAGGAGTGTAGTAGATTATGCCATTACAGATATGAACCGGGCAAATATCAGCGCCTTCATAGTCACCCCACAAACGCACCTGTCAGACCACAGCCAACTTCTTCTGTACTTGAAATCTACAGAGAAACCATCCACTCAAAAGCCACAGCATAGCGGCCTCTTCAACCGGCCTCCATCCTATAAATGGTCCAAAACGTCGGCATTAAAGTATAAAGAGGCTCTCAGCAGACCTGAAATACAGCGGATGCTCCACCACTTCTACAACCACGAGTACCAGCCTAACCCAAAGGGAATGAGTCAAGCTACAAAAGACCTCAACAATATATTCTATGCAATGGCCAGACTGTCCGACCTTAAAAAAGTCGACTACAAGAGACCAAAAGAAAAACAGATCAATGGTTGGTTTGACAGAGAATGTAAAGCCGTACGGAAGACCCTGAGAACAGCCTCAAACAAGAAACACAGAGACCCCAACCACCCTGGTCTGAGGGAAGCCTATGAAACCATACAAAGGCAGTACAAAACCATCCTCAGGAGGAAGAAGCAGAGTTACATCTCTACCAAGCTTAACCAACTCCAAGATGCTCTTCAAGACAATTCCTTCTGGGAACTATGGAACCACATGGGCACAAAAGACAAGAAAAACAACATCCATATCCAAAATGGCAACATCTGGCTCCAGTACTTCAGAGACCTCTATAAAGACATCCCAAAGGAAGATGTTGTGAATGGACTTGAAATGAGTTCTGAGCAGAGGCTCCCTCTGGTGGTTACAAGCGGTACTGGACTGTCCAGTGAAGATTGCGAGGAGTGGGAATCAGGTGTTACTGACTGGTCTTATATAAGGGAGTCGCCTTCCCATCAGGGTTGCCGGTGATCAATTGTTCTGGTCTCAATCCTTGAGTCCTGTTTCCTTTGTAGCCTGCTGTGTCGTGTCTGCATCTCCTGCTAACAGATAAGACATTTTCTTCTTTTTGTTTTTGTGCTTGATTTTTGCATTTTGTCCTGCACTTCTGTGGGGGCCTTCAGGGTTCCCTCCGGGGGCTTTTGCCCTCTCAGTTTAGTTCAGCCACTGATGTTTGTACTTTTGCTTTTTCCAGTTTTTTCAGTGGCTGCTGTTTTGATTTTGTTACACCAGAGAACTAATTTAGGTGGTAGAGGTCGTGTGATCTCAGGTGATTTTGAAATTAGTAGAGTTGGTGCTTTTCAGGGTTTTTTGGGATTGCAGTAAGTGCCCTTCCTATCCTTTTCTATTTAGGTAGTTTGGGCCCCAACGTTTGCTCATACTATTTTCTGTCTGTGTCAGTATTTCATCTTGTCTAACCGCCATTACATGTTTGGGGGCTTTCTATGTTCTTTGGGGATCTGCTCCGGGGCAGATAGCTTTCCTCTTTCTATCTTTAGGTGTAGTTAGTTTCTCAGGCTGTGACGAGGCGTCTAGGACCAACGTAGGAACGCTCCACGGCTGCCTCTAGTTGTGGTGGTTAGTCAGGGTACTGCAATCTCATAGATTCCAACTTCTCTGGTGTATTGCCTTTTTTACCTGCACTCCTCAGCTACCGAAACATAACAGGAAGAACTATGCCAAGAACAGGAAAGCATAATGGCAAAACTAAAAGCAATAGAGGAAAAAGTAAAAAATTTCCAAAACCCCGTGGATACACCTATTACATTACAGGAAGTAGCAGAGAGAATCTCTTCCATAAGATGTAGAAAAGACGGTGGCCTGGATGGAATCCTACCAGAAATGCTGAAGTACAGCCCACCAGAAATACAGGCTGCAATGGTTAAACTCTTCATTATTGTGCTAAGTGCCGGCTACTTCCCTCGTACCTGGAACCAAGGCCTCATCACACCCATCCACAAGAATGGGGACAGGTATGACCCAGCCAACTACAGAGGCATATGTGTCAGCAGCAACCTGGGGAAACTGTTCAACAGCATCCTGAACAAGAGGATCCTCAGTTTCCTCACCGAACATAACGTCCTCAGCAAGAGCCAAGCAGGGTTCATGCCAAACCACCGCACCACTGACCACATCTATACCCTGCACAGCCTCATTCAGACATGTCCACAATACAAAGAACGGGAAGATATTACGCCTGTTTCGTGGACTTTAAAAAGGCCTTCGATTCGGTGTGGCACCCGGGCTTATTCCTGAAACTGCTGGAGAGCGGAATAGGAGGAAAGACCTACGATGTTATCAAAAGCTCCTACACCGAGAACCTCTGCAGTGTGAGTGTGAACGGTAAAAGAACGGCTTATTTCCAGCAGAGCCGTGGAGTCAGACAAGGCTGCAGCCTAAGTCCAACGCTCTTCAACATTTACATCAACGAGCTGGCTACCACTCTGGAATCTTCCACAGCACCAGGTCCCACCCTCCACGACACCCAGGTGAAATTCCTGCTGTATGCAGATGACCTGCTGCTTCTGTCACCAACCGAGAAAGGCCTCCAAGACAACCTGAAAATCTTAGAGAAATTCAGCTCCACCTGGGCACTACCGGTCAACCTAAAGAAAACCAACATCATGGTGTTCCAGAGGAGAAAGAGAAAATTTTACCAGCACCCTTCATTTGTCCTCAACAACTGCGCCCTTACAGGAACAGACAAATATACCTACCTGGGCCTAGAGATTCACCGGTCAGGAAGCTTCAAACAAGCCATAGAGACCCTGAAAGACAAGGCATGTAAAACCTTCTATGGCATCCGAAGGAAACTCTACCATCTGAAACCACCAGTGAGGGTCTGGTTAAAAATCTTCGACTGTCATCGCCCCAATCCTCCTGTATGGCAGTGAAGTCTGGGGTCCTCACACCTACCCAGATTGGTCAAGGTGGGATTCCAGCCCAACAGAAATATTCCACCTGGAATTCTGCAAGCACCTTCTCCAAGTCCATCGGAGCACCTCCAACAGTGCCTGCCGGGCCGAGCTGGGCAGATTCCCTCTACACCTAACGGTTCTAAAGAGGGCACTGTCATTCCGGGCTCACCTACATAGGAGCAATCCAAGCTCCCATCATCATAAAGCCCTGACACACGTAGGTGAAACAGAAAAACTAGGACCCTAGGAACAGCTCACCCAAACCCAACCTGACCAGAACACCAATCACAACAACCTGACAAAAGCCGAAATCAGGAAGATGGTAGACGAAGGCCAGGAGAGGTATGTCAGTGACTGGAAGAACGACATCATCAGCTCCCAGAAACTGACCATGTACTGGAGTCTACAGAGAGACTACAGACTGGCCCCATACCTGGAGAAACTCCCGGACCCCAGAGACCGCAAGATCCTGAGCCGGTATAGACTCAGTGCCCATAGTCTGGCCATCGAATCCGGCCGACACAGGCAGAGCTACAAGCCCAGGGAGGAAAGACTATGCCAACACTGTGACCAGGAGGCCATAGAGGACGAAACCCACTTCCTGCTACACTGCTCCAAATACTCAGCAGTGAGGGACACTCACTTCACGAGACTCTCACATCTCTTCCCGGATTTCATCACCATGAAGGAGGAAGAGAAAACATATATCTTGCTGGGGGAAGAAGAGAGAGCAGCGGAGATAGCAGCGCGGTATGTGAGCGAATGTCATAGACTGCGAGAAAGAGAGCTATGATATGCCATGGACTTCTATAGCCCCCACCCCGGATCTGCCCCCATCCCCCCTCCCTATGCCATGGACTTCTATAGCCCCCACCCCGGACCTGCGCCCCCCATCACCCCTCCCTATGCCATGGACTTCCATAGCCCCTACCCTAGATCTGCCCCTACCCAACATCCCTATTCCTATTCCCTTTTGTACACTTGCTTTGGCAAAACTAATGTGTACAGTCATGGCCAAAAGTTTTGAGAATGACACAAATATTATATTTTCACATGATCTGCTGCCCTCTGGTTTTTAGGTGTGTTTGACAGATGTTTTATCACAGACAGAAATATAACAATTGCAAACATATGAGTATCAAAAGCTTATATTGACAGTTAGAATGAGTTAATGCAGCAAGTCAATATTTGCAGTGTTGACCCTTCTTCTTCAGGACCTCTGCAATTCTCCCTGGCATGCTCTCAATCAACTTCTGGACCAAATCCTGACTGATAGCAGTCCATTCTTGCACAATCAATGCTTTCATTTTGTCAGAATTTTTAGGTTTTTGTTTGTCCACCCGTCTCTTGATGATTGACCACAAGTCCTCAATGGGATTAAGATCTGGGGAGTTTCCAGGCCATGGACCCAAAATCTCTATGTTTTGTTCCCTGAGCCATTTAGTTATCACCTTTGCTTTATGGCAAGGTGCTCCATCATGCTGAAAAAGGCATTGTTGATCGCCAAACTGCTCTTGGAGGGTTGGGAGAAGTTGCTCTTGGAGGACATTCTGGTACCATTCTTTATTCATGGCTGTGTTTTTAGGCAAGACTGTGAGAGAGCCGATTCCCTTGGCTGAGAAGCAACCCCACACATGAATGGTTTCAGGATGCTTAACAGTTGGCATGAGACAAGACTGGTGGTAGCGCTCACCTTGTCTTCTCCGAATGAGGCGTTTTCCTGATGTCCCAAACAATCGAAAAGGGGATTCATCAGAGAAAATAACTTTACCCCAGTCCTCAGCAGTCCACTGCCTGTACCTTTTGCAGAATATCAGTCTGTCCATGATGTTTTTTCTGGAGAGTAGGGTTGAGCATTCCGATACTGCAAATATCGGGTATCGGCCGATATTGGCTGTATCGGAATTCCGATTCCGAGTTCCGATATTTTCGTCTTATCGGATACCGGAATCGGGATTGTCACTGTCACTGTCAGTGTCCGTCGGTCGGGTCTGTCAGGAGTCAGCGGCACTTACCCGGCAGAAGATCTCCGGCGGTCACGGCCTGGACTGCTTCATGGCCGCCATCTTCTTTCCCCGGCGGTCACATGCAGTTTCTCGCGATAACTGCAGTGACTGCTGGGTAATCGCGGCCGTAAAGCAGTCAGTCCGATGACGTCACCGCCGGGGAAGCAGGTAATCAGCTGTGCTGCGTCGCGATGACAGGCTCTGCCTGTCATTGCGATGTAGCAGAGCTGGATCGTCGTGGGACAATCGTTACTATGGACTGCGTCGGACAGGTGGTATACTGTTGGTTTGTTTTTTTTCTTTTTTTACAGGAGATCGATGGCGTCGCAGGAATGAGAGTACAATAAAATTAATGAAAACTGTGTTGTCTCTTTTATTTCATTAAAAGACTTTTTTCTTGCTGTGTCTTTTTTTTAAACATTTAATAACTTTGGGATTAATAATGGATCGGTGTCTTATTGACGCCTCTCCATTATTAACCGGGCTTATTGTCACCGTGCAATCAACGGTGACATTAACCCCTTATTACCCCGCTTGCCACCGCTACAGGGCAAGTGGGAAGAGCCGGGTAAAGTGCCACAATTGGCACATCTTTTGATGCGCCAAATGTGGGGCTGCTGTAGCCTGGTATTATCAGGCTGTTGAGGGCCAAAATCCATGGGCCTTGACAGTCTTTTAATACCAGGCCGCAGCAGTCTGCATTTTACTTGGCTGGTTAACAAAAATAGGGGGGATCCCCACGCCGTTTTTTTTTCGAGGGGATCCCCTATTTTTGTTAACCAGCCAAGCTAAGCAGACTGCTGTGGCCTGGTATTATCAGGCTGGCAAGGTCCATGGATATTGGATCCTTACCAGCCTGAAAATCCAGGCCTCAGCGGTCTGCTTCATCTGGCTGGTTAACAAAAATAGGGGGGACCCCACGCCAATTTTTTTTGAGGGGATCCCCTATTTTTGTTAATCAGCCAAGATATGCAGACTGCTGTGGCCTGGTATTATCAGGCTGGCAAGGTCCATGGATCTTGGCTCCTTAACAGCCTGAAAATCCAGGCCTCAGCGGTCTGCTTCATCTGGCTGGTTAACAAAATAGGGGGGACCCCACGCCATTTTTTTTTCGAAGGGAACCCCTATTTTTGTTAATCAGTTCCCTCTGACGTCACTGATGGTGTCCCTGGCTGACCTGAAGTGAAAGTGGCAAGCAATCAATTAAGCTTTCCACTTAAGGGCCCGTCTCACATAGCGATATCGCTACCGAGATCGCTGCTGAGTCACTAGTTTTGTGACGCAGCAGCGAGCTCACCAGCGATATCGCTGTGTGTGACATTCAGCGACGATCAGCCCCCTGCCGGGTATCGCTGATCGTCGCTGAAATGTCAGGACCTTTTTTTGATCGCTGGTTTCCCGCTGACAGGCACACATCGCTGCGTGTGACAGGCGGGAGACCAGCGATCCGCTGGTAACCAAGGTACACAGCGGGTTTCCAGGCGCGGGGCTGTGCCTAGAAACCCGCTGTGTACCTTGGATACCAGCGCCCTGATGCAGGGAGCTGGTATCCAAGGTACACAGCGGGTTTCCAAGCGCTGCGCGGTGCCTGGAAACCCGCTGTGTACCTTGGTTACCAGCGGATCGCTGGTCTCCCGCCTGTCACACGCAGCGATGCGTGCCTGTCAGAGGGAAACCAGCGATCAAAAAAAGGTCCTGACATTTCTGCGACGATCAGCGATACCCGGCAGGGGGGCTGATCGTCGCTGAATGTCACACACAGCGATATCGCTGGTGAGCTCGCTGCTGCGTCACAAAACTAGTGACTCAGCAGCGATCTCGGTAGCGATATCGCTATGTGAGACGGGCCCTTAAGCGATGTTACCCGCAGTGTCGCTGTCCCAGATCGCTGCCTGAGCTGCCTGTTTGGCAGCTCAGCAGCGATCATGTAGCGATACACCAGCGATCCTGACAAGTGCATATCGTTGTCGGGATCGCTGGTGTATCGTTATGTGACACCCAGCCTTTACTCTCCTGTCAGGCAGGAGAGGAACTCATTCATTTGGGGTTTACTGTGAGGCTGCAGCATTAGCTGCGGTCCCTGCAGTAAACATTAACCCTTTCTGAAGGATTACACCGTGGGACCTGACTGTGCATGGGATAGGTAAGAATAATTTTGCTTTTTTATTTTATTTTTATTAAAGGAAATGGTTTTTGCAGTAAAATAAAAGATGGTCAAAACATGTGTCTTTATTTCATTAAAATAATTTTTAATTAAAGTGTGTGTGTTTTATTTTTATTTCATGCAATAGGATTAATAATTGATTATTCATCAATTATTAACCTGGCTTAAGGTCACCTTTCAATAGCAAGGTGGCTTTAACCCCATATTAACCCATTCGCCACCGCTACAGGGCAATGGGAATAGACGGGCAAAGTGCCAGAAAGGGCGAATCTAATTATAGATTTGTCTTTCCTGGGGTGTCTGGGGGCAGATGTTAGTAGCCGGGGGGGGGCAAAAATAATGGTCCCTCTCTGGGCTATTATTATCTACCCCCACTCACTGGCTTTGTCTGTCTGGTTGCGAAAATAGGGCGGGAGCCCACGCATTTTTTTCAGCAATTTTACACCTCATATATATATATACATGTCATTGAATTTGTGACACATATATATATATATTTATATTTGTAGTTCATACACTTCTACATAGTATAATAGCCGCTAATTCAATTGCCGGCTTTTGTGAAAATGCAGAACCCGACATGAAATGACACTTGGTGTACATAGGGTTAACCATGTCTTTTCATGTCCTTTGCTATTTAATTTGCACAAACAATTAAATCAGACTATGTGTGCAAAATTTCACACCTGTAGGGGTTAATTAAAGGTGTAAATTCGTAGCAAAAAAGTCCGTTTTTTTTACAACGAATTTACACCTTTAATTAACCCCTACAGGTGTGAAATTTTGCACACATAGTCTGATTTAATTGTTTGTGCAAATCAGATAGCAAACGACATGAAAAGACATGGTTAACCCTATGTACACCAAGTGTCATTTCATGTCGGGTGCTTCTGTCTTTTCACTGAAGCCGGCTTTACCCGGCAATTGAATCAAAGGATATTTTACTATGTAGAAGTGTATAAACTATACATATATGTATATATATATGTCACAATGACATGTATATATATATATATATGTATTCTATGTGTGTATATTTAGTGTTTACAAGGAAAGAATGGGGTTTTTTTAGTTGCGATATTTTGTTCCCATAGACTTACATGGGACTTCCGGTATCGGTATCGCCGATATTTTAGTGATATCGGCGATACCATTCCGATTCCGATACTTTAGGATATCGGAAAGTATCGCTCAACTCTACTGGAGAGAAGTGGCTTCTTTGCTGCCCTCCTTGAGACCAGGCCTTGCTCCAAGAGTTTCCGCCTCACAGTGCGTGCAGATGCACTCACACCTGCCTGCTGCCATTCCTGAGCAAGCTCTGCACTTGTCAGGAATCGAACCCAGTGTCTCTTGTCCACCGGCCAGCAGCTCTACCATCTGAGCTATTCTGCTGGCTACAAAGTTCCTTGCTGTACCCGGATACCATTGACTGTTCTTCCTGATCGGCTTCACCCACTGCTCTCTCGTTTGGCCTCTGATTGCCAATTACACGCCCTATATAAACCTGGCCCTGTGGGTGTGTCATTGTGAGATTATTGTGCTCTTAGCCTTTAGTCAAGCGTTTCCTGCTGTTCCTGCTGCTACAAACACTGCTCTCCTGTGAACCGACCTTCGGCCTGCCTTCTGACTACGCTCTCCGCCTGATCCATTGCTACAAACACTGCTCTCCTGTGAACCGACCTCGGCCTGCCTTCTGACTACGCTCTCCGCCTGATCCATTGCTACAAACACTGCTCTCCTGTGAACCGACCTCGGCCTGCCTTCTGACTACGCTCCCTGCCTGATCCAGTGCTACTAATAACGCCTTTCCAGTGTACCAACCCGGCTATCCTCTGACCACGTTACCTGCCTCTGCTTCCCCTAGTGTTTGCAGTAACATCGGCTCCAACCCAGACGGGATCTTGACAGAATAATCTCGCGCCAAAATGGAGTCCGCTGTGAACACCCTGAGGCGTCAAGTTACGGAGCTTCAAAGTTTTTGTACTGACTCTCAAGGAAAATATTCCAAGTTACAAACTGATTTCACGGTGATACAACAGGAAGTAATTGAGCTTCAAAAACAACTTCTGGACGTGCGCAATTCAGGGTCCGAATCAAACGTGCGGCTGCCGCTGCCTGCAAAGTTCAGTGGGGATCGCCAGCAGTACCGAGGATTCCTCAATCAATGCCGCATATACTTCCAGATGCAACCTGCTCCCTTTACCAGTGAGAGGAAGAAAGTTTTTTTCATGATAAATCTCCTGACGGATGAAGCTCTTGCTTGGGCTTCACCTTATGTAGAAAAGGACTATGCCCTCCTTAATGACCTGGAAGCTTTCATCGCAGCTATGAATCAAGTTTTTGATGACCCAAACCGCTGTGCCACAGCAGAAACCAAATTACATAATTTGCGCCAAGGACGTCGCTCTGTTGCGGAATATACATCGGAGTTCCGTCGCTGGGTGGCCGACACCACCTGGAATCCAGCGGCCCAGAGAAGTCAATTCCGACGAGGGTTATCAGAACCAGTGAAAGACGAGCTTGCCAGGGTTGAGACCCCTGACCAGTTGGAGGACTTTATTCAACTGTGTATCCGGATTGACCAGAGACTTACTGAAAGGAGAAAGGAGAGATTGCGAGCACTTGGGAATAGCCCTGGCTTCTCATTTTCAGCATCAGACCACCAAGAAAAGACGCAAGGCGTGTCTGAACCGATGCAGATCGACGTCATCCGAAGACCACTCTCTGCACAGGAGAAGGAGAGGCGACGTGCAGAACATCTCTGCCTCTATTGTGGGGACCCTGGACACTATGCCATCAACTGTCCTAACAAAAAGACTATAGCCTTTACCAACAACAGGTCTGCCAGCAATATGGACCTTTCTCAGCAGTCGGATTCCATCTTGCAGACTATCTCATCAGTAACGCCAGAAATAGACAAAATACATACTACATCATCTCATTTTGTAATCCCCATTCAGGTTGTAATGGGCACCCAAAAAATACAATGCTCTGCCCTGTTGGATTCGGAGCAGGAGGAAATTTTATGGACTTAAAATTTACACGTGATAATAATATTTCCAGTAGGACCAAATCCACACCAATTGAAATGGAAACTGTGGATGGATCACCTTTGTCTTCTGGACCTGTCACGCATGAGACAATCGAACTGGAGATTTGTATCGACCCGGATCATCATGAAGCTGTCAGTTTCCACCTTATTTCATCTCCGAAATTTCCGGTTATTCTAGGGATCCCTGGTTTTCAGTCCATAACCCTTCTATCAACTGGGCATCAAGGACCATCACCTTTCCATCTGACTACTGTAAGAATAATTGTCATAAGGAACCCCCTGTTCTCCAACAAGTCCAAATCTCTGAGATTTCGCATGAGAAGGAAGAGAAACTACCACCTCAATATCAGCAGTTCTCTGATGTCTGCAGTAAGAAGAAAGCAGATCAATTACCTCCTCACCGTCCTTACGACTGTCCCATTGAATTGCTGCCAGGAGCAACCATTCCATTTGGACGGATTTACAATCTTTCCGAACCTGAATTGAAGGTATTAAGAAAGTTCCTGGATGAAAATTTAGAGAAAGGCTTTATTCGACCTTCCACATCTCCAGCTGGGGCACCCCTGTTCTTTGTTGAAAAGAAAGACTCCACTCTGCGCCATGTATTGACTACAGAGAGATGAATAATATCACTGTCAAGAATCGCTACCCGCTACCCTTGATTCCTGAACTATTTGAGAGACTCCGTTCTGCGAAAATCTTTACGAAGCTGGATCTTAGAGGGGCTTACAACCTCATACGGATTCGCCCAGGAGATGAGTGGAAGACCGCCTTCAGAACGAGATATGGACATTTTGAATCTCTGGTTATGACCTTTGGCCTTAGCAATGCCCCAGCCATCTTTCAACATTTTATTAATGATGTATTTCGAGATTTCTTGGACCAATTCGTTGTGGCTTATCTCGATGACATTCTTTATATTTTCAGACACCTTGGAAGAGCATCGCAGGCACGTCCAGTTAGTCTTGGAACGACTACAGGAGAACCATCTTTACATTAAACTTGAAAAATGTGAGTTTGAACAAACCAGTATCCAATTTCTGGGATATATCATCTCCCCAGAAGGTCTGAGCATGGATCCCGGCAAAATCAATGCTGTAGTGGACTGGCCTGTTCCAAGAAATTTAAAAGACGTCCAGCGTTTCATAGGATTTGCAAATTTTTACCGAAAATTTATAAAGAACTTTTCACGGATCATACTACCAATTACTACACTAACAAAAAAGACCAAAGCATTTTTCTGGTCTCCGGAGGCACAGGAGGCTTTTGACAAGTTGAAAACTCTTTTTACGTCTGCTCCATTGTTAGTACACCCAAATCCTGAATTGCCATTTACTGTCGAAGTGGATGCCTCGGACTCTGCAGTGGGAGCCATTCTGTCTCAGCGAGTTGGGGACAAGATGCAACTTCACCCATGTGCGTTTCTTTCCCACACCATGTCATCTGCAGAAAAGAACTACGACATCGGTAATAAAGAACTGTTAGCCATTAAAGTTGCCTTCTCCGAGTGGAGACATCTTCTGGAAGGTGCCAATCACCCTGTGACTGTCCTCACGGACCACAAGAATCTTGAATTCCTCCGTACAGCAAAAAGATTGTCTGCAAGACAAGCACGATGGGCCTTATTTTTCTCAAGATTCAATTTTAGAATCTCTTACCGGCTGGTTCAAGAAATGGCAAGGCTGACGCTCTGTCCAGGATGTGTTCGGAACCTCAGGAGAGGTCTAGTAATGACGATACAATTCTAGGCCCTAAAAATTTTTTGGGAATATTGCACTCTAGAGGACTATGTAATAGAATTAAAGATGGATATCAAGAGGACTCTTTCCTTAACCATCCTTCGGAAGACGTCGATCTTTCATTCAAAGAGGGGTTTTGGATGCAGAAACACAAATATATGTACCTGAATCTTCTGCCTTGAAATCCTCAAAAGTGTCCATGATTCTAAACTGGCAGGACATCCTGGGGTTGCAAAAACACAAGACTTACTACTTCGTTTCTTTTGGTGGCCTAATTGTAGGAAGGACGTGAGGAAATATGTTTCAACCTGTTTAACATGCGCACGAAACAAGACCCCACGATCGTCTCCTCTAGGACTCTTGCAACCACTCCCAGTTCCATCCAGGCCTTGGGGATCTATTTCCATGGATTTTATTGTGGAACTACCCCCTTCCAAACAGATGACCGTCATCCTTGTCATAGTGGACCGACTCACAAAAATGGCCCACTTTATTCCAACTGAAGGAATTCCTACTGCTGAAAAAACTGCAGAACTGATGATCAAAGAGGTATTCAGGTTACATGGAATTCCTGACAACGTGGTGTCTAACAGAGGCGTTCAATTTACGTCAAAATTTTGAAAGAGTTTCTGTACAGCCTTGGGAGTCACGGTGAATCTTTCTACCGCTTTCCATCCTCAGTCCAATGGCCAGACGGAGAGAACGAACCAGACTTTGGAGCAATACCTCCGTTGCTTCATTTCCTATCTTCAGGATGACTGGGTGGACTATTTACCAACAGCAGAGTTTGCCTACAACAACTCCATACATAGCGCTACATCTCAAACCCCATTTTTTGCTAATTATGGAGTACATCCAGTATTTATCCCTAATCTGCCAGTGAACACTCCCATTCCTGCTGTTAATGACAGGCTTGCAAAATTACAGGAATCCCAGAAGGAATTATCAGAGATATTACTCAAGACCCAGGAAGAATATAAGGAAGCAGCGGGATAAACATCGGAGAGTGCCCCCTGCTCTTCAGGTTGGAGACAAAGTTTGGCTGTCCACTAAAAACCTTAAGACACATGTGCCATCCTCCAAATTGGGTCAGAAATTCATTGGACCTTTTCAAATTTCTGCAAAAATTAACCAGGTTGCTTTTCGTTTAAAACTTCCCAACAATCTGAGGATTCATCCAGTGTTTCACATATCCTTGCTCAAACCCTTCTGTGAAAACCCGTTTCCAGGAAGAATTCAGCCACCTCCTCCACCAGAAAGGATCCGTGGTGAAGAAGAATACATTGTGAATAAGATTCTGGACTCCCGAAAATTCAGAGGTAAACTGCAGTATCTGGTGCAGTGGGAAGGTTACGGACCAGAGGAAAATTCATGGGAACCAAAGGACAACGTCCATGCTCCTGGACTTACAAGAGCCTTCCATCAGAGGTACCCAGATAAGCCAGCTCCTGAGATGTCCAGAGGCCATCCTGGAAGGAGGGGTGTACTGTCAGGAATCGAACCCAGTGTCTCTTGTCCACCAGCCAGCAGCTCTACCATCTGAGCTATTCTGCTGGCTACAAAGTTCCTTGCTGTACCCGGATACCATTGACTGTTCTTCCTGATCGGCTTCACCCACTGCTCTCTCGTTTAGCCTCTGATTGCCAATTACACGCCCTATATAAACCTGGCCCTGTGGGTGTGTCATTGCGAGATTATTGTGCTCTTAGCCTTTAGTCAAGCGTTTCCTGCTGTTCCTGCTGCTACAAACACTGCTCTCCTGTGAACCGACCTCGGCCTGCCTTCTGACTACGCTCTCCGCCAGATCCATTGCTACAAACACTGCTCTCCTGTGAACCGACCTCGGCCTGCCTTCTGACTACGCTCTCCGCCTGATCCATTGCTACAAACACTGCTCTCCTGTGAACCGACCTCGGCCTGCCTTCTGACTACGCTACCTGCCTGATCCAGTGCTACTAATAACGCCTTTCCAGTGTACCAACCCGGCTATCCTCTGACCACGTTACCTGCCTCTGCTTCCCCTAGTGTTTGCAGTAACATCGGCTCCAACCCAGACGGGATCTTGACAGCACTGCTGGTAGCCGGATCCCGCAGCTGAAAACACTTTTGAGACGGTCCTGGCGCTTGCTGGTCTTTCTTGGGCGCCCTGGAGCCTTTTTGGCAACAATGGAACCTCTCTCCTTGAAGTTCTTGATGATGCGATAGATTGTTGACTGAGGTGCAATCTTTCTAGCTGCGATACTCTTCCCTGTTAGGCCATTTTTGTGCATTGCAATGATGACTGCACGTGTTTCTTTAGAGATAACCATGGTTAACAGAAGAGAAACAATGATGCCAAGCACCAGCCTCCTATTAAAGTGTCCAGTGGTGTCATTCTTACTTAATCATGACAGATTGATCTCCAGCCATGTCCTCATCAACACCCACACCTGTGTTAATGGAGCAATCACTGAAAAGAGGTTAGCTGGTCCTTTTAAGGCAGGGCTGCAATGATGTTGAAATGTGTTTTGGGGGATAAAGTTCATTTTCTAGCCAAATATTGACTTTGCAAGTAATTGCTGTTAAGCTGATCACTCTTTATAACATTCTGGAGTATATGCAAATTGCCATTAGAAAAAGTGAAGCAGTAGACTTTGTAAAAATTAATATTTGTGTCATTCTCAAAACTTTTGGCCATGATTGTATTTAGTCCTGCCAATAAAGCTTCTTTGAATTGAATTGACTATATACTGTATACAGGAGACAGGGATCTGGTCACTAACTGTACTGTCCTCTATGACTATATACTGTATGCAGGAGACAGGGATCTGGTCACTGACTGCACTGTCCTCCATGGCAGTGATTTTCAACCAGTGTTCCGCGGCACCCGCGGCACACTAGTGTGCCGCGACACATGGTCGGGTGTGCCGTGGGGAAAAAAATCTATATTATTAACTATATGTATAATATGACTGTTTTAGTGTCATTTTGTGCTATTTTGGTTGGTGGTGTGCCCCAGGATTTTCTAAGTATAAAAAGTGTGCCGCGGCTCAAAAAAGGTTGAAAATCACTGCTCCATGGCTATATACTGTATACAGGAGACAGGGATCTGGTCACTGACTGCACTGTCCTCTATGACTATATACTGTATGCAGGAGACAGGGATCTGGTCACTGACTGCACTGTCCTCTATGACTATATACTGTATGCAGGAGACAGGGATCTGGTCACTGACTGCACTGTCCTCTATGATTATATACTGTATGCAGGAGACAGGGATCTGGTCACTGACTGCACTGTCCTCTATGACTATATACTGTATGCAGGAGACAGGGATCTGGTCACTGACTGCACTGTCCTCTATGACTATATACTGTATGCAGGAGACAGGGATCTGGCCACTGACTGCACAGTCCTCTATGACTATATACTGTATGCAGGAGACAGGGATCTGGTCACTGACTGCACTGTCCTCCATGACTATATACTGTATACAGGAGACAGGGATCTGGTCACTGACTGCACTGTCCTCTATGACTATATACTGTATGCAGGAGACAGGGATCTGGTCACTGACTGCACTGTCCTCCATGACTATATACTGTATACAGGAGACAGGGATCTGGTCACTGACTGCACTGTCCTCTATGACTATATACTGTATGCAGGAGACAGGGATCTGGTCACTGACTGCACTGTCCTCTATGACTATATACTGTATGCAGGAGACAGGGATCTGGTCACTGACTGCACTGTCCTCCATGACTATATACTGTATACAGGAGACAGGGATCTGGTCACTGACTGCACTGTCCTCCATGACTATATACTGTATACAGGAGACAGGGTTCTGGTCACTGACTGCACTGTCCTCCATCACTATATACTGTATACAGGAGACAGGGATCTGGTCACTGACTGCACTGTCCTCCATGACTATATACTGTATGCAGGAGACAGGGATCTGGTCACTGACTGCACTGTCCTCCATCACTATATACTGTATGCAGGAGACAGGGATCTGGTCACTGACTGCACTGTCCTCTATGACTATATACGGTATGGAGGAGACAGGGATCTGGTCACTGACTGCACTGTCCTCCATGACTATATACTGTATACAGGAGACAGGGATCTGGTCACTGACTGCACTGTCCTCCATGACTATATACTGTATGCAGGAGACAGGGATCTGGTCACTGACTGCACTGTCCTCCATCACTATATACTGTATACAGGAGACAGGGATCTGGTCACTGACTGCATTGTCCTCCATGAATATATACTGTATGCAGGAGACAGGGATCTGGTCACTGACTGCACTGTCCTCTATGACTATATAATGTATGCAGGAGACAGGGATCTGGTCACTGACTGCACTGTCCTCCATCACTATATACTGTATGCAGGAGACAGGGATCTGGTCACTGACTGCACTGTCCTCTATGACTATATAATGTATGCAGGAGACAGGGATCTGGTGACTGACTGCACTGTCCTCCATGACTATATACTGTATGCAGGAGACAGAGATCTGGTCACTGACTGCACTGTCCTCTATGACTATATACTGTATGCAGGAGACAGGGATCTTGTCACTGACTGCACTGTCCTCTATGACTATATAATGTATGCAGGAGACAGGGATCTGGTCACTGACTGAACTGTGCTCTATGACTATATACTGTATGCAGAAGACAGGGATCTGGTCACTGACTGCACTGTCCTCTATGACTATATAATGTATGCAGGAGACAGGGATCTGGTCACTGACTGCACTGTCCTCCATGACTATATACTGTATGAAGGAGACAGGGATCTGGTCACTGACTGCACTGTCCTCCATGACTATATACTGTATACAGGAGACAGGGATCTGGTCACTGACTGAACTGTCCTCCATGACTATATACTGTATACAGGAGACAGGGATCTGGTCACTGACTGCACTGTCCTCCATCACTATATACTGTATACAGGAGACAGGGATCTGGTCACTGACTGCACTGTCCTCCATGACTATATACTGTATGCAGGAGACAGGGATCTGGTCACTGACTGCACTGTCCTCTATGACTTATACTGTATGCAGGAGACAGGGATCTTGTCACTGACTGCACTGTCCTCTATGACTATATAATGTATGCAGGAGACAGGGATCTGGTCACTGACTGAACTGTGCTCTATGACTATATACTGTATGCAGGAGACAGGGATCTGGTCACTGACTGCACTGTCCTCTATGACTATATACTGTATGCAGGAGACAGGGATCTGGTCACGGACTGCACTGTCCTCCATGACTATATACTGTATACAGGAGACAGGGATCTGGTCACTGACTGCACTGTCCTCTATGATTATATACTGTATGCAGGAGACAGGGATCTGGTCACTGACTGCACTGTCCTCTATGACTATATACTGTATGCAGGAGACAGGGATCTGGTCACTGACTGCACTGTCCTCCATGGCAGTGATTTTCAACCAGTGTTCCGCGGCACCCGCGGCACACTAGTGTGCCGCGACACATGGTCGGGTGTGCCGTGGGGAAAAAATCTATATTATTAACTATATGTATAATATGACTGTTTTAGTGTCATTTTGTGCTATTTTGGTTGGTGGTGTGCCCCAGGATTTTCTAAGTATAAAAAGTGTGCCGCGGCTCAAAAAAGGTTGAAAATCACTGCTCCATGGCTATATACTGTATACAGGAGACAGGGATCTGGTCACTGACTGCACTGTCCTCTATGACTATATACTGTATGCAGGAGACAGGGATCTGGTCACTGACTGCACTGTCCTCTATGACTATATCTGTATGCAGGAGACAGGGATCTGGTCACTGACTGCACTGTCCTCTATGATTATATACTGTATGCAGGAGACAGGGATCTGGTCACTGACTGCACTGTCCTCTATGACTATATACTGTATGCAGGAGACAGGGATCTGGTCACTGACTGCACTGTCCTCTATGACTATATACTGTATGCAGGAGACAGGGATCTGGCCACTGACTGCACAGTCCTCTATGACTATATACTGTATGCAGGAGACAGGGATCTGGTCACTGACTGCACTGTCCTCCATGACTATATACTGTATACAGGAGACAGGGATCTGGTCACTGACTGCACTGTCCTCTATGACTATATACTGTATGCAGGAGACAGGGATCTGGTCACTGACTGCACTGTCCTCCATGACTATATACTGTATACAGGAGACAGGGATCTGGTCACTGACTGCACTGTCCTCTATGACTATATAATGTATGCAGGAGACAGGGATCTGGTCACTGACTGCACTGTCCTCCATGACTATATACTGTATGAAGGAGACAGGGATCTGGTCACTGACTGCACTGTCCTCCATGACTATATACTGTATACAGGAGACAGGGATCTGGTCACTGACTGAACTGTCCTCCATGACTATATACTGTATACAGGAGACAGGGATCTGGTCACTGACTGCACTGTCCTCCATCACTATATACTGTATACAGGAGACAGGGATCTGGTCACTGACTGCACTGTCCTCCATGACTATATACTGTATGCAGGAGACAGGGATCTGGTCACTGACTGCACTGTCCTCTATGACTATATACTGTATACAGGAGACAGGGATCTGGTCACTGACTGCACAGTCCTCTATGACTATATACTGTATGCAGGAGACAGGGATCTGGTCACTGACTGCACTGTCCTCCATGACTATATACTGTATACAGGAGACAGGGATCTGGTCACTGACTGCACTGTCCTCTATGACTATATACTGTATGCAGGAGACAGGGATCTGGTCACTGACTGCACTGTCCTCCATGACTATATACTGTATACAGGAGACAGGGATCTGGTCACTGACTGCACTGTCCTCTATGACTATATACTGTATGCAGGAGACAGGGATCTGGTCACTGACTGCACTGTCCTCTATGACTATATACTGTATGCAGGAGACAGGGATCTGGTCACTGACTGCACTGTCCTCCATGACTATATACTGTATACAGGAGACAGGGATCTGGTCACTGACTGCACTGTCCTCCATGACTATATACTGTATACAGGAGACAGGGTTCTGGTCACTGACTGCACTGTCCTCCATGACTATATACTGTATACAGGAGACAGGGATCTGGTCACTGACTGCACTGTCCTCCATGACTATATACTGTATGCAGGAGACAGGGATCTGGTCACTGACTGCACTGTCCTCCATCACTATATACTGTATGCAGGAGACAGGGATCTGGTCACTGACTGCACTGTCCTCTATGACTATATACGGTATGGAGGAGACAGGGATCTGGTCACTGAGTGCACTGTCCTCCATGACTATATACTGTATACAGGAGACAGGGATCTGGTCACTGACTGCACTGTCCTCCATGACTATATACTGTATGCAGGAGACAGGGATCTGGTCACTGACTGCACTGTCCTCCATCACTATATACTGTATACAGGAGACAGGGATCTGGTCACTGACTGCACTGTCCTCCATGAATATATACTGTATGCAGGAGACAGGTGTGTAGCCCTGGTATTTAAGGTACACAATACCAGGAGGATGAGTGGAGAGGTAACGGTTAAGGGCTCTATATGACATCACATACACTTGGGACACACCCAGCAGGGGTGTAGAGGGGTGTGGTTTTCAGCACAAGAGAGTCTGAAAGCGTCTCCTGAGGTGGAGGGAGTGAGAATTAGTGCTGAGATTGAGAGTGTGAGTAAGTCGAAAGGCACAGTGGAAGGAATTCAGAGTGCTTTAGGATTGGAGAAGTCCTGCACATTGTCACCGGTCACTGGGGACCGAAGTGTCACTATAGCTCCAGGCATAGTGATAAAAGAACCAGAGGCTTACTGGACCTTAGGTGGCAGCAAGCAGCCTTGGAGTGTCAGTACGTAACAGAGGTCAGTTGGAATAGGAACTTTGAGCCTGATCAGCAAAATTAAGAACCTAGTTCCATCATTGGAAGGCTCCGACCACAAAACTGACCGGGCAGTACAGCGTTGAAATAGCTGGAATTTAAGGAGTGAACTACGCTTTATGCTGGTTGGACTCATCCTGATTGGAAAGTTAAGGAGGCCCCTAACTTGCTCAGCCGTTGCCTCGAAACTCATCCTCCATCAACCCCATCAGCCTCCCTGGGTCCTGCCTGAACAACTTGAAGTAAAAGGTATGGAAAGACGCTGATGTGTGAGACTGTGTTATTCAATTGCATCCCTGCACAACCCCACCATAATTATCGACCTGAGGGAAAAGTCCCACCTGTAGGGGACCCGACATCTAGCTGCCTCACCATCCCCTCAGAGCTCTACAGCAGCGCTGGTACAAATTACCAGAGAACTGCAGGTGGCGTCACGAACTGTATATATATATCTATCCCCTGTAAATATACCCCCCAACATACGCCTGACCGCCAGGGCCACAGACCGAGCCACCGCTACCTGTGACAACCCCATAGACTTCCATGGGCTCGGCTCTGAGTACCCCACTGTCCTGGTAACCCACAATTGTGGTGGCGTGGTCGAGACAAACTTTGGCGTCACGAACAGGATGCGAAACTCGCAAAATTGCGAGCCCTGTGTGCCTGTGGAGTGTTTTTGTGAAAAAGGACTGTTTGCTATTTTTAGCGCTAAAATCCGCCATTTTGCCGCCATATTCGCGCCCTCAGGCGCTGGAGAAGAAGGTGGGCGTACCTGAAAGAGCGCGCAGAGTCTTGGACACGCCCCCGGTTCTGACTCATCGGCAGGTCTTGCGACAGGAAGTGAACGCTCTGACAGCAGAGCGCCTGCGACGAAGGTCCTGTTCCCACTGCTGTGCCTGTGAAATAGCAGCGTCTGAAACCGGTAGGCTCCGTTTAACCAAGGGGGCGCTAAGATGTCACAACAACCGGCCGACAGTGCAGCCCTAGCCGGAGGTCCCAATCCCGCACCGCCTGGCATTGTAGCGCCAGATGAGGGCGCAGGTCCAGCACCCAGTCCGGTAGTCCCGATCATGCCACTAACGCTCCCCTATATGCCTGGGGCGAAATGGCTTCCCCAGTACAGCGGTGAGCCAGGCACATTAGCAGGCTTCAAGCGGAAGTTATGCAGCATCCTAGAAATGTACCCCATTCAGGAGAGACAAAAAGCTGCTGTGCTGATAGGGCAGCTAACTGGCGCTGCTGAAAGGGAAGTGGAGACTTGGGATACCGTTGATCAGGAGTTGGTACCTGCGATCTTCCTTAAACTACATGCCATATTTGAAGACCGCACAGAAACGGATCTCCGGATGGCCTTCTACCACTGTTCACAGCAACCAGGTGACAGCATCAGGGACTACGCGTGCCGACTACAAGGAGCCCTGAGAGCCCTTAAGCAGATTAACAATTTAAATGCTATCGACGAGAATAAGATGCTGAAAGAGCAATTTATACAGGGATTGAGATCCCAAGAGGAACGCAGAACTGTAAACTGGTGGTCCTTAGACCATCCGGATGCTACCTTTGATGCCCTAAAGGACATGGCAATAAAAGGGCTGCGGCCCCTGGGCAAACCTGAGGTGGCAACCCAACATCATCAGGCTGAAGTCACTCTGGAACCGGCAGTAACCCCCTGTTCCCCGCTAGTGGCTGAAGCCAAAGCGCAGGTGACACCTCCTAGTGAATTGGACTGTCTGCGCTCAGAGGTGCGCCAGCTGACTAAAAATCTGGCTGCTGTGATGAGTGCCCTGCAGCTGCGGAAAGAGGAAGAAGGGAAAATCTTGTTAGCTGACTGCCCAGAAGACGTCCCGTGGATGCACCGGAGAAGAAGGAAGACGTCGCCCCCCCGGAGGAGGACAACGCCACCCCCAGGAGCGACCTCTGATCAACACCCTCCTCGTCGAGAGATCACCTGTTACCGATGCAACCGGAAAGGTCATATGTCTCCACAGTGTCCTTTAAACGGGCAGAACCTGGGTCCGAGGGCCAACACCCAGGAGAATACCCGTCAGGCCCCCTAGACTGGAACCGCAGGTATGTGGGTGGGCGACCCTACCTGTCTATCATCCTAGATGGTATTGCAGTTCCGGCACTGTTAGACACTGGGTCCCAGGTGACCCTAATACCTGATGCCCTATATACTAAGTACTGGTCAATGGACAGTCTTAAACCCCCGAGCCCTGACTTTACCGTGTATGCTTCTAATGGTCTTCCTGTAGAAGTACTCGGGACAAAATGTGTAGATGTGAAGGTGGGCAGAGAGGAGTTGAAAGACCAGGGGCTTCTGGTAGTAAAGACTGTAAATGAGGAGAACAGGTTAAATATAATTTTGGGTACTAACATTATCAGTAATTGTTTGGGAGAAGTTGTGTTCTTGCTCCAACAGCTCGCTGAGATTGCCCGACCAAGGCAGAAAGGAGTAATCCAAAGAGAGATCCGGGCCCTGGTGTGTCAGCAGCAAGCGAAGCTTACAGACGGCGAAATTGGTAATGTACGGGTCACTGACTCGGATCCTATTGTGATACCCCCAATGAGTGAAATGATCATCTGGTGCAGGGCAGCCATAGGTCTGAGAGGACAGAATTACCAAGCTGTAGTAGAACCCCACCATTCAGAACATAGACCTACACTTATGACTGCTAGGGGAGTAGTAGAAGTGGTGAATGGAAGAGTACCGGTACGGCTTCTCAATTGGGGAGATGATGAGGTAAACTTACCCCGTTATGCAACCATTGCTAAACTACATGCTGTTGATAATAATTCTATTCTCCCGGCTGAGTCCTTAGACTCCCGCCAAATAGCGGAGGACAATGACCCGGCAACCCAGGTGGCGGAATGGTGTCAGCAACTCCATGTTGGGACGGACACCACTCCCGCTCACCAGAAGCAAGGGGTATTACGGGTGGTGCAAGAGTACGCCCAAGTGTTTAGCAAGAATCCACTTGATTTTGGGATAATTAAGGGAGTACAACATCATATCCCTACAGGCAGTCATCCTCCCATCAAAGAAAGGTATAGGCCCATACCTCCAGCCCATTATCAGAAGGCTAAAGAAATGTTGCATGATATGAAGAAAGCCGGGGTGATAAGGGATAGTTGTAGCCCCTGGGCAGCCCCTCTAGTTCTGGTTAAAAAGAAAGATGGTAGTATGAGAATGTGTGTGGATTACAGGCAGGTGAACCGCATAACACACAAGGATGCATACCCGTTACCACGTATAGAGGAATCATTAGCTGCTCTGAAAACGGCTAACTACTTTTCTACCCTCGATCTGACTAGTGGTTACTGGCAAGTGGCTGTGGCTGAGGAGGATCGTGAGAAAACGGCTTTCACCACCCCAATGGGGCTCTGTGAGTTCGACAGAATGCCGTTTGGGCTCAGCAGTGCCCCAGGAACATTTCAGAGAGTGATGGAGAATTGCCTGGGACATCTCAATTTTGAAACCGTGCTGCTATACCTAGACGACGTTATCGTGTATTCCAAGACTTATGAGGACCATCTGAAGCACCTGGCAGAAGTATTTGAGTCCCTGTCCAGGTACGGGATGAAGTTGAAACCCTCAAAATGCCATCTACTCAAACAGAAGGTACAATACTTGGGGCACATCGTCAGTTCGGAAGGAGTAGCGCCGGACCCAGAGAAAGTCACTGCCATCCAGAAGTGGCCGGAGCCGAAGAACCTCAAGGAAGTGCGACAGTTTCTGGGACTAACGGGTTACTACAGAAGGTTCGTGAAAGATTACACGAAGAAGGCAGCCCCTTTACAGGACCTCCTAGTAGGACAATCCCTAAAGAGCAGAAACCCTCCCTTCAATTGGGGTAAGGAACAGGCTGAAGCATTTCAAAAGATGAAAGAGATCCTTACAGGAGATGAGGTCTTGACGTATCCTGATTACAACCAACCTTTCCTGCTGTACACCGATGCAAGTAATGAAGGTTTAGGAGCAGTTCTCAGTCAGAAGCAGAATGGCCAAGAAAAAGTCATCGCTTATGCTAGCAGAAAACTCAGGCCAACGGAGAGAAATCCGGAAAATTATAGCAGCTTCAAGCTGGAGTTTCTGGCGCTGGTCTGGGCCATTACTGAAAGATTTAAGCACTATCTGGCCTCCAATAAGTTCACGGCGTACACAGACAACAACCCGTTAACGCACCTGGAAACCGCCAAGCTGGCGCCATGGAGCAGCGATGGATGGCTCGGTTGTCCAATTACCAGTTTACTATCAAGTACCGGGCAGGTCGAAAGAATGCTAATGCTGACGCGTTGTCCCGAAGGCCGCATGACTCTGACACGGAAGAAGAATCGGACGACCTGGAAGAAATTGAGCTACCTGCGTTCCATCGAAATGGGGTAGTCCACGAGCATCGAGTCTACAGAAAGCAGTATGGTGCAACGTTAAATCCTTTACCCCATCACAGCTGGAAAGAGACTCAGGACAGCGATCCAGTGGTCAGCCGTATCAAGGAGTTGTTAAGACAGGAAGGTTCCTCCTTGGAAAAAGATGCACCTATGTCAGCAAAGCTCCTGTGGAACGAGAGAAGCAGGTTATTCCTATACCGTGAGAAGTTGTGCAGGAGATACGTCAATCCCAGGACCCACGAGATGGTCTGGCAAATAGTGGTTCCCAAGGCAGACGTCCAAATGGTGTTGGAGGCATACCACGATCAAGCAGGACACTTTGGCTGGAGAAAGCTGGAGACCCTGTTGAGATGCCGGTTCTACTGGGTAGGGATGCGCAGCTCCATCGAGAGGTGGTGTCGGAACTGTGGACCCTGTGGTCTCAGAAGAAAGGACTACGGTAGTCAGAAGGCACCCCTGCAACCTATCCGGACGACTCGTCCCCTGGAGATTGTGGCCCTGGACCACGTCAAATTGTCGCCAAGTAGATCTGGATACTCATACGCCTTGACCATGGTGGACCATTACTCTAGATTTCTGGTGGTTGTTCCAGTTAAGGACCAGACAGCAGTGACGGCAGCGAAAACCTTTCAAGCAAGCTTCTGCAGACCGCATGGGTATCCGGAGCAAGTATTAACCGATCAAGGACCTGCTTTCGAAGCCGATCTATTCAAGGAGTTCTGTCACATGTATGGGTGTAAGAAAATTAGAACAACACCATACCATCCCCAAACCAACGGTCTTTGCGAGAAAATGAACCATATTGTCCTTGATTTGTTGAGATCCATACCGTTGGAAGACAGGAATCGATGGCCGGACTTACTACCTGATTTGGTTGACTTGTATAACCATATACCTGTAAGTTCCACTAACTGCACTCCAGCCTATCTTATGAGAGCAAGGCCCGGAAGACTACCAATGGATCTAGAACTTGGAGTGGTAGAACCGGAAGCCGATGACGCCGTTGAAAACTGGGACAGCAATCGGCAAGAGCAATACAGAAGAGTGCAAGTCTGTGTAGAAGAAAGTCTCAACAAGGTACGGGAGAAACAGGAAGATATTTACAACAAGAATGCTCCTGCCAAGCCTTTGATGCCTGGAGAAGTAGTATTGAAAAGAAAAAGGAAAATGCACAAATTGGATAACCAGTGGGAGCAAGAACCCTACGTCGTACAAGATTCCAAATATGACAACAGAAAAGTTTGTATCATCAGTAAAGACGGAGGAAGAACGATATCCACTGTGTCCAGAGACCATTTGAAATTGTGTCCAGAACCCTTAAAGCTTTGTGGAAAGAACCCTGTCATCAATCCAGAAGAAAGAAAAGAAGAGGTCATACACACGGATCTGGGAGATTTCCCTGCGGATTGGCCCAGACTGGGAGATGCTGTAATAATTCCGGTGTTGCAGTTTTATCAGCCACAAGAGGAAGTTCTACCTCCAGTTGTGCCTGTGGTGCCAGTTGAGCCAGTTCAGGAGTTACCCATTCCAGCAACACCTCAACCTACGGAATCTCAAGAAGGATCATCAGAAGCAGCGCCCCATGCTATGGGATCCCCTGGTGAAGCTGACTCACACCGCCCAGCCATCAGTACGCTTGCCAGATCCATAGAAAGATTGAGGCAGTTCTATAGTTTGCCGTTACGCAGTGCAGACAGATCACAACTTAATGTACCTGAGGCTACTCCACGTAGATCAGAGCGAACCACAAAAGGGAAGATACCCATTCGATACCAGCAGTAATTATAACAAACTAATGTGAATATTGTAAAATGTATATATATATATATGTGTCTTTTCCTTATTGTGTCTTATAATGGACTCAGAGGCTGAGGACTGAGCCAGCCCAAGAACTTATCTTGTATATAGTTGCACTTGTGCATTATCTTGGTTTTACATGAAACCACCTTAACTACCTCTGAATACAAAACCCGTGTGGTGTGGCACTGAGTGAGGTCTGCATTCAGATGTCCTGCAGCCCACCCAGGACCCACGTTGAAGGTTTGGTGCGGGTCCTTCACAAGAATATTGTCGTCTATGTATATGAAAATGTCTATTTAATATTTTGTATTTTTCTATATTTAATGTTTTAATGCAACGTTCAAGAAATCCTTACCTCCCGGATGGGAAGAGTTAATGTTTATTGTTGATGCATAAACAAAATGTCTTTTTGTATTTCACAGCCCGGGAGTGCTGTCTTTTACCATGGGGGAATGTGTAGCCCTGGTATTTAAGGTACACAATACCAGGAGGATGAGTGGAGAGGTAACGGTTAAGGGCTCTATATGACATCACATACACTTGGGACACACCCAGCAGGGGTGTAGAGGGTGTGGTTTTCAGCACAAGAGAGTCTGAAAGCGTCTCCTGAGGTGGAGGGAGTGAGAATTAGTGCTGAGATTGAGAGTGTGAGTAAGTCGAAAGGCACAGTGGAAGGAATTCAGAGTGCTTTAGGATTGGAGAAGTCCTGCACATTGTCACCGGTCACTGGGGACCGAAGTGTCACTATAGCTCCAGGCATAGTGATAAAAGAACCAGAGGCTTACTGGACCTTAGGTGGCAGCAAGCAGCCTTGGAGTGTCAGTACGTAACAGAGGTCAGTTG
>JARQOD010007418.1:0-39287 GCA_033576555.1 Oophaga sylvatica | reverse complement strand
CCAACTCACTGCACCAGGCCCGTTAAAGTATTGGCAGTACTTGTCTCTGCCGGCCTTCGCATCGTCCTTGCTCCTGCCTTGATTGACAGGTTGAAGGCCTGCAATAGCGGGATCATTGTCACGCCATTCTCCGAGCACCACGTCACCATTGCTGTCAGAGTCCATGAAGCCTGGCGGACTGTAAGTCCCAGCATCGCGTTTGCGTAGAAAATTGTGCAGCACACAACAGGCCAACACCACAGAGTCTATCGATTCCAGCTTCATGTTGATTGGAGTGTGGAAAACCCTGAAGCGGTTGGCCATTATGCCGAAGGCATTCTCCACAACACGCCGTGCCCTAGACAGTCTGTAGTTAAAAATCCGCCTTTCCCCTGTCAAAGTCTTTTGTGGATACGGTTTCACAAGATGCTCATGAAGGGGGAAGGCTTCATCGCCCACAAACACAAAGTTTAGGTTGGCGGTGGTGTCCATGTTGGTTGGCAAGTTAAGTTTATTATTAAACAACCGATCACCAAAACTTGTGTGCTCCAAAACGCCACCGTCAGAAACCCTTCCATTAATGCCAACATTAACGTCAATAAATTCATAATTGGCATTAACAAGGGCCATGAGGATCACGCTGAAGTAGCCCTTGTAATTATGAAAAAAGGATCCGCTTTTGGCTGGTTGCGTGATCCGCACATGTTTGCCATCCAAGGCACCACCACAGTTTGGGAACTGCCAAATCCTTTCAAAATCAGAGGCAATAATTTGCCATTCCGCCACTGATTTTGGAAATGGCATATAGCTCCGTAAACTGCGGACGATGGCGTTGCATGTCTCCGGAATTAGTACTCCAAGCAGCGACCGAGAAATTGCAGCAGAAAATTGCAAATCCTTCATTGAACGTCCGGTTGCCAGAAATCGCAGCGTTACTGCCAAACGTTCCTCTGCTGAAACAGCTGCACGCATCCGGGTATCCTGCCGTTCTATGAGGGGCCTCACAGCTTCCAGTAGGAGCTTGAATGAATCCTCCGACATCCGTAGATAATTCCGGAAATCCTGCGGATTCTTCTCCTGCAACTCCCTCACTAGATGCATGTGGGTGAATCTGGACCTCTGCTCCAGCCATTCCCTGGTCCACATGCGACGCTTTCGCTTGGAGCGCCTCTCTTCCACCCGCGCCTCTTCCTGACGATCTGCCTCCATAGATAGCGCAACTGCCACAATCATACGCTCCGCGGTGGAGAGGTTCATTATGTGCAACCTGTACGGTAAAGAAGAGAAAAGTTAATTACTAATTAATTACTATTACTAAAGTGTTTAAACAGAATAAAATAAAGAATAAAATAAAAATTATATAACAAAAAAAAAAAATTAAATTTTCAGTTTATACAGTTTACAAATGTCTAAAATGGTGAGGGGTGTAAAATAAATAAAGCAAAAAAAAAAAAATAAATAAAGTCAGGGGTGTAAAATAAATAAAGCAGAGGACGAAAAAAAAAAATAAGGTCAAAAAACATTATCAAAACATCACAACATCACAAACAATATGTACCTTGAATCCAAATCCAAATATCCCGAAGATCCAAATCCAAATGGGGATGGATGGTGCTCTAACGACTCAGACAGGATCGCAAAACCCACCACTGCGCCACAAATATGATCGCAAAACACCGACACGCGATACTATCCTCACAAAAACGCACAAAGCACAGTTGGAATCATCCACAAAGTGCTCTGGAAACAATGGATGGGGGCGCAGTTATTATAGCTGAGGTGATGTTTGTGGTCACCAATCGGAGCTGAAGGGCGTTATGAACGAAAACAAAGTCCCGCCTCCGCCGCTGACTAATGCATCGTTAATGAGGTCGCACATTGTTCACAAAAAGGTGCCACATTCAGCGATTATACTTACCCAGCGGGAGCGCCGACGATAAAATAGGGTCCGGAACGATGTCAGCGACGAGCGAGATCACAGCAGGATCTCAGCAGGGGCCACGTCGTCTCTAGATGCCGCACACAACAACATCGCTAACGAGATCGCTAAATAGTGACGGTTTTTAGCGATCTCGTTAGCGATATTGTTTAGTGTGGCATACCCTTAACGACACAGACATTTAGCCAGGCTTATCTAGCCAGATAGACAAACATAGAAGCAAGTTTATCTTACAAGACAGACATAGAGGCATATCTAGCAAACAGATAGACATAGAAGTGGGCTTATCTAGTGACACAGACCTTGAGGCAGGCTTATCTAGCCAGACAAACAAACACAAAAGCAGGCTTGTCTACCGAGACAGACAGACATAGAGGCATGCATATCTAGCGAGACAGACAGACATACAGTGCCTACAAGTAGTATTCAACCCCCTGCAGATTTAGCTGGTTGACACATGCGGAATTAACTTGGCATTGTGACATTTGTACTGTAGATCAGCCTGGAAGTGGGAAATGCACTGCTGCAAAAATTTTTGTTTTAATTTTTTTTTTTTTTTTTTAAAACGTTAAAAGTTAATTCAGAGTGTCATTTAATATTCAACCCCTCAAACCACAAGAATTCTGTTTGGTCCCCCTAAAGTATTAAGAAGTAGTTCAGGCACCAAGAATAATGAGCTTCACATGTGTGGATTAATGATCTCTTTTGCCAGCCTTTTCTGACTATTTAAGACCCTCCCCAAACTTGTGAACAGCACTCATACATGGTCAACATGGGAAAGACAAAGGAGCATTCCAAGGCCATCAGAGACAAGATCGTGGAGGGTCACAAGGCTGGCAAGGGGTACAAAACCCTTTCCAAGGAGTTGGCCCTACCTGTCTCCACTGTTGGGAGCATCATCTGTAAGTGGAAGGCTTATGGAACTACTGTTAGCCTTCCACGGGCTGGACAGCCTTTGAAAGTTTCCTCCCGTGCAGAGGCCAGGCTTGTCCGAAGAGTCAAGGCTAACCCAAGGACAACAAGGAAGGAGTTCCGGGAAGATCTCATGGCAGTGGGGACATTGGTTTCAGTCAATACCATAAGTAACGTACTCCACCGCAATGGTCTCCGTTCCAGACGAGCCCGTAAGGTACCTTTACTTTCAAAGCGTCATGTCAAGGCTCGTCTACAGTTTGCTCATGATCACTTGGAGGACTCTGAGACAGACTGGTTCAAGGTTCTATGGTCTGATGAGACCAAGATCGAGATCTTTGGTGCCAACCACACACGTGACGTTTGGAGACTGGATGGCACTGCATACGACCCCAAGAATACCAGCTAAATCTGCAGGGGGTTGAATACTACTTGTAGGCACTGTAGATGCGAAGTCATCTAGCTACACAAACAGACATTGAGGCAGGCATATCTATCCAGACAGACAAAGAGGCAGACATGTCTAGCCACACACACAAAAATAGAGGCAGGCTTATTAAGGATGACAGACAAACATAGAGGCAGATTTATCCAGCCAGACAGGCAGATATGGAGGCAGTCTTATTTAGCGAGACAGCCAGACATAGAAGCAGGCATATCTAGACAGAAAGACATACATAGAAGTAAGCTTATCTCCTGAGACAGATATAGGAGCATGCATATCTAGAGAGACAAACAGACATAGAAGCGGGCTTATCTAGTGACACAGACAAACAAAAAGCCAGGCTTATCTAGCCAGACAGAAAAACATAGAAGCAAGTTTATCTAACGAGACAGACAGAAATAGAAGCCTGCTTATCTAGTGATACAGACAGATATAGAGCCTGGTTTATCTAGTTAGACAGCCAGACATAGAGGCAGGTATATCTAGTCACACAAACAGACATAGAGGCAGGCTTATTAAGAGAGACAGACAGATATAGAAGCATGCATATCTAGCACGACAGACAGACATAGACTCAGGCTTATCTAGCGACACAAACAGACATTAAGGTGACTTTATCTAGCAACACATAGAGGCAGGCTTATCTAGTTAGGCAGCTAGACATAGAGGTAGGCATAGCTAGTATATTTAGACATGCAGACAGACATGGGGCAGGCTTATTAAGTGAGACAGACATATAGCAGTATGCATATCTAGAAAGACAGATAGCCATAGAAGCGGAATTATCTAGAGACACAGACAGATATTGACGCAGGCATAGCTATCCAGACAGACAAACATAGAAGCAAGCTTATATACCAAAACAGATATAGAAGCCTGCTTATCTAGCGAGACAGACAGACATACAAGTGGGCTTATCTAGTGATACAGAAAAATGCAGATTCAGGCTTATCTAGCCAGACAGACAAACATAGATGCAAGTTTATCTAACCAGACAGATATAGAAGCCTGCTAATCTAGTGATACAGACATAGAAGCCTGCATATCTAGCGAAACAGACTCAATGGAGTTTTCACAGTTGTCTGACCGTGTAGATCAGCTTGCCACTGAGGTTTGGAGTATTGCTACCTATCTTGCTTGGTTGCCGGTTGTGGAACCTAGGATTCCCATGCCAGATTTATTTTTGGTGGATCGATCTAAATTTCTGAATTTCAAAAATAACTGTAAGTTGTTTTTTGCCTTAAGGCCTAAGTCCTCAGGGAACGCGGCACAGCATGTTCAAATTGTCATCTCCCTGCTGCGTGGCGACCCTCAGGATTGGGCTTTTTCCCTGACACCTGGGGATCCTGTTTTGAATGATATTGATGTATTTTTTCAGGCTCTGGGGTTATTGTACGATGAACCTAATGTCACTGATCAAGCTGAAAAGATCTTGTTGGCATTAAATCAGGGTCTTGAAGACTCTGAGTTGTACTGTCAGAAATTTCGAAAGTGGGCAGTCCTGACCAAATGGAATGATCATGCTTTGGCAGCCCTTTTTCGAAAGGGTCTGTCAGAAAAAGTAAAGGACGTTATGGTGGGATTCCCTGTTCCCTCTGATCTCAATGATTCTATGTCTTTGGCTATTCAAATTGACAGACGTTTGCGTGAGCGCAGAGGTATGCGTGAGATAGTGTTGCCTTGTGAGCCAGCTCCTGAGCCCATGCAGTGTTATGGAGTGACTTCTGGGGCTCAGCGTCATGAGTTTCGTAAGCGCAATGGGTTATGTTTCTACTGTGGTGACGCTTCCCATGCTATTTCTGTCTGCCTTAAGCGGGGAAGATGTTTTGCACGCTCAGTTGTCTTAGGTAGTGTTCAGACTAAATTTCTGTTGACTGTTACCCTGATTTGCTCCCTGTCCACATTTTCTGCTCAGGATTTTGTTGATTCTGGAGCAGCTATTAATCTGATCGATTTTGACTTTGCCAAACGTTGTGGGTTTCCCATGATACCCCTGAGGAAGTCTATTCCCCTACTGGGCATTGATTCTACCCCTTTGGCGGAGAATAAACCCCAGTTTTCTACTCAGGTGATAATGAGGGTTGAACCAGATCATCAGGAGAGTTGCAAATTACTGGTGTTGCATAATCTGCATGACATTATTGTACTGGGTTTCCCTTGGTTACAGACTCATAATCCTGTTTTGGATTGGAAATCTGTGTCTGTGACCAGTTGGGGCTGCCAATGTGTTAATACTGACACTCCTGTTTTTTCTGCCTCTCCCCAGTCTCAGGATGTCCCTGACTTTTTGACTGATTTTTCTGATGTGTTTAGTGAAAGTAAATCTGCATCCCTGCCCCCTCACAGGAGCTACGATTGCGCTATTGAATTAGTGCCTGGTGGTAAATTTCCTAAAGGTCGCCTTTTTAATTTATCTGTACCTGAACACGATACTATGCGATCTTATATCAAGGAGTCATTGGAGAAGGGTCATATCAGACCATCCTCTTCACCCGTGTGCGCCGGTTTTTTCTTTGTGGCCAAAAAGGATGGTTCATTGAGGCCGTGTATTGATTATCGCCTCCTGAATAAGATCACTGTTAAATATCAATATCCGTTACCTTTGATTTCTGACCTATTTTCCAGAGTGAAAAGTGCTAGTTGGTTTACCAAGCTTGACCTCAGGGGGGCGTATAACCTTATTCGCATTAAGCACGGGGATGAATGGAAGACGGCGTTTAATACCCCAGAGGGGCATTTTGAGTACCTAGTGATGCCTTTTGGGCTTACTAATGCCCCTTCCGTCTTCCAATCCTTCATGAATGATATTTTCAGGGATTTTGTGGATAAATTTCTGATTGTTTATTTGGATGATATCTTGATTTTTTCCAATGACTGGGACTCTCATGTGAAACATGTTCGGACTGTGTTCCAGATTTTGAGAGAGAATGCTCTGTATGTGAAGGGATCAAAGTGTCTTTTTGGCGCACAGAAGATCTCATTTCTGGGATTCATTTTGTCTCCGTCTGTTATTGAAATGGACCCGGTCAAGGTTCAGGCCATCTGTGATTGGGTTCAACCTACTTCATTGAAGGCTCTTCAGAGATTTTTGGGTTTTGCCAATTTTTATCGTAAATTTATTGGTAATTTCTCTGGTATTGTTAAACCATTGACTGATCTGACCAAAAAGGGTTCCGATGTGGTGAATTGACCTCCTGACGCAGTTTCTGCATTTCAGGAACTTAAGCAGAGATTCATTTCTGCTCCTGTTTTACAGCAGCCTGATATTTCTCTGCCGTTTCAGGTGGAGGTTGATGCATCTGAGATTGGGGCAGGTGCCGTTTTGTCCCAAAGGGATCCAGAGACCTCTAAGAGTAACCCTTGTGCCTTTTTCTCCCGAAAATTTTCTCCAACTGAACGTAGTTATGACGTGGGTAATCGGGAGTTATTGGCCATGAAGTGGGCCTTTGAAGAGTGGAGACATTGGCTGGAAGGAGCCAAACATCAGGTGGTGGTCCTCACGGACCATAAGAACCTGGTTTATCTTGAATCAGCCAAGCGACTTAATCCTAGACAGGCCAGGTGGGCCTTGTTTTTCACACGTTTTAATTTTGTGGTTTCTTTTCTTCCTGGCACTAAGAATGTCAAGGCGGATGCCCTCTCGAGGAGTTTATTTGCAGATTCTCCTGAGTTATCAGAACCTGCTGTTATTTTGAAAGAGGGTGTGGTTCTTTCCGCCATTTCGCCCAATTTGAGACTGGCTCTGTAAGGGTGTCAGGAGGATAAACCTGAGCGCTGCCCTGTTGGGATGTTGTTTGTTCCAGACCAGTGGAAAAAGAGTGTGATGTCTGAGATTCATTGTTCCGCGTTGGCTGGTCATCCCGGGATTTTTGGTACCAGAGACTTGGTGAGTCGCTCCTTTTGGTGGCCTACTTTGTCTCGTGACGTCAGGGACTTTGTGCAGTCCTGTGGGACTTGCTCTCGTTCCAAGCCTTGCTCTCGTTCTAGTGCTTTGTTAATGCCATTACCTGTACCCAAGAGGCCATGGACCCATATTTCTATGGATTTTATTTCTGACCTTCCTGTCTCTCAGAGAATGACCGTTATCTGGGTAATCTGTGATAGGTTTTCCAAGATGATACATCTTGTGCCATTACCTAAGTTGCCTTCCTCCTCCGAGTTTGTGCCTTTGTTCTTTCAGCATGTGGTTCGGTTACATGGCATTCCTGAGAACATTGTGTCTGACAGAGGAGTCCAGTTTGTTTCCAGATTTTGGAGGACACTTTGTTCTAAACTTGGTGTTCAGTTGTCTTTCTCCTCTGCATTTCACCCTCAGACCAATGGACAAACCGAGAGAACAAACCAGACCTTAGAGACTTATTTGAGATGTTTTGTGTCTGCTGATCAAGATGACTGGGTCTCTTTTTTACCTTTGGCTGAGTTTGCTCTTAATAATAGAGCTAGGTCTGCCACCTTGATGTCTCCATTTTTCTGCAATTCTAGGTTTCACCCTCGATTTTCTTCAGGACAGGCGGAGTCTTCTGTCTGTCCGGGGGTTGACTCTATTGTGCAGCTGTGGTGTAGTGACTAATGTGGCACCTAGGGGCGCTGTATAAGTTGCTCAAATTATGCATGGAGGGATGAGATGGATGGGAAACCAGTCCCTGGTATGGTGATAAATGGAAAGTATGTGTCGCAGAGCTATTCTGTGCTGTAGGTCAGTAATGTTGTTCTGGGACTTGTAGTCCCATAAGAGTTCTGATTATTGTTAAGGGTGAACCTACAGGGTTAGCTTGTGAGCTGGGTGGGACATGCTAACCACACATACACCGCCCACTGGTGGTGGGAGAATGAATGTTACATACTGGTGATTGTATGTGTTGTGAAGGACCTGTGATGAGGTCATGAACAGGTGACCAGACCATGTGCTTCATACCTTGGCTTGGGGAGTGGCTACAGGTATGAAAGGCAGTGTTGGGCACATGGAGATGGAGATTGTGTTGGAGACTGAGGAGTCTCTGGAAGGCTGGCTGAGACAGTGAAGAGTGTGTCCTGCACAGGGCTGCCTGGAAGGTTCCTGGAAGGTCTGTCGGTGTTGGAAGATCCTGGGGTTGGATCGGATTCCTGGAAGCACGTGGTGAGACATGGGACTTGGTAGCCAGGGTGTTGGACGGGGGTCCTGAATAGCACCCAGACAGGACACATGGGTGTGCGGAGCCTGTGACGGTCCCACACTGAGAACCATGCGGTTCTATTGAGGAGTTTGGCTGGAGTCAGCCTGGAAGTGACTTTCTGTTACAGTGTGTCAGTGAGCACCGGAAGCGAGTCCAGATCACCCGGGAAGGCACCTGGCTGTCCCTGCTGGCTTGCAGCCGCTTAGTCAAGCCCGTCCATGCAAGGGTGCGTCTGGGAACAGTAGTTTGCAAAGTTGGAATGCATTGATGTTTTTTGTCATGTTTTGTTACCTGGTGTTTAAACATGAAAGTAAACAATTGATTTTGGACTTAATGCCTGTGTGTTGCCTCATTACTGCGGCACGGCCTCTGGATACCAGAGCGAATCCCCACAACTGGTGGCGTTAATGCGGGCACACGCAGTGAGGTCAGGCTGTTTTTTTTGGATGTTATTTTTCTGCATGACAAATAACCAGGTGAAGACGTCTGGCGGTAACTCGGTGGGGTTACGTAGGTGATAATCGGCTGGCTGTAACTCGGCAGGGTTACGAAGGTGACAAGCGACTGACTGTAAACCGATGGAGAACTGTCCGGAGATGGAGAGCACGGTGAAAATGCTTGTGGAGGTCATGCGACAGCACCAGCTGGATAAGCAGCAGCGACAGCTGGACACGCAGCAGCAACAGCAGGCTATGCAGCAGCAGCTGGCTATACAGCAGCAGGCTATGGAGCGGCAGCAGGGTATACAGCAGCAGGCTATGGAGCAGCAGCAAATTTTTAATCGACAGCAACAGGAAACCAACAGTCTACTGATGCAGCACATTACAGCGCCGCGGACAGCAGGAGCTGCCCAGGGACGCCAGGATGTCCGGAAAGTGGTGCGTGCAGCGATTCCAAAAATGGAGAAATCAGATGACGTCGAGGTGTACCTGGAGGTGCCGCCGAACGGTTGCCCGGGGAAAATATATGTGTGTCCAGTTTGCCTTATGAACTATCCACCTGGCGCAAGGATACGGGGGTGTGTCCTGCCGATAAATAATGAAGATATGGTTGGCCTGATCGACCAGGGGAGTCCGGTGACTTTAGTGAGAGTTGCACCTAAGGGGTCTCAAATACCCGGTAGAAAGGTCGGGGTCACCTGCATTCATGGGAACACTAAGGAGTATCCCGTGGCCGGGGTAACTTTGGGGACACGCTGGGACATGAGGGAACAGGAGGTCGCTATAGTACCAAATTTGGTGTGTCCCGTAGTTATAGGTCGGGACTCTGAACTGTTCTCCAACTTGCAGGAGGAGGGAGATCGCTCTACTGTTGGGATGGTGGGTATTAGTACGGTGACACCTCCCAAAGTGGACGGATCTGACCAACTCGGTGACTTAGCAGATGGTGACACAAGTGGAAAGGGTGCGTCTACCCAACTGACAGACCTGAAGTGTTGTGAATGTTTTGGAAATGAATTCTGAGCAGAAGCTCCCTCTGGTGGTTACAAACAGTACTGAACCATTCAATGAGGATTGCAATCAGGAGTCACAGACTGGCTTGATATAAGGGAGGTTCCCTCCCATCATGGTTGCTGGTGATCAATTGTTCTTGTCTCAACTGTGGTTCCTGGTTCACTTGGAAGCTTGCTGAGTCTTGCCTCTTCTTCTGCTTTCAGATAAGATATTTTCTGTTTTTGTTTTTGTGCTTACCATTTGCATATTTCTCTGCATTTCTGTGAGGTTAGCCAGGTTCCCCCCTGGGGGGCTCCTCTCAGTTCCACTGGAGCCACTGTTATTTGTTCATTTGCCTTTTTCATTTTTTTCAGTGGCTGCGGCTTAGTTTTGTTACACCAGAGAACTGATTTAGGTGGTAGAGGTCGTGTGATCTCAGGTGTTTTTGCAATCAGTAGCGTTGGCATTTTTAGGGTTTTTTTGGATTGCAGTGAGTATCCTTTCTATCCTTTTCTGTCTAGGCAGATTGGACCCCAGCGTTTGCTCATACTATTTTCTGTCTGTGTCTGTATTCCCTCTTGTCTAACCGCCATTACATGTTTGGGGGCTTCCTATGTTCTTTGGGGATTTGCTCCGGGGCAGATAGCTTTCCTCTTTCTATCTTTAGGTGTAGTTAATCTCTCAGGCTGTGAAGAGGCGTCTAGGACCAACGTAGGAACGCTCCACGGCTGCCTTTAGTTGTGTTTGTTAGTCAGGGTACTGCAATCCAATAGATTCCAACCTCTCTGGTGTATTGCTGTTTTTGCCTGCTCTCCTCAGCTACCAAAACATAACAGTATCACCGGCCAAACTGAAAATTGTATGGTACTCACAGAAGGGAAAAATAGTGTGGAAAGAAAAAAGTTGTCAGAGTTGTCACAGATTTTTTTTTTTTTTTTTCTGTTTCTTGCATTTTTTCCCTCTTATTCTCTGGGTGCTGAGGAGGATTTTTTTTCTCAATGTAGCTTGCACAGCTGTCTGGCCATGTGGATCAGCTTGCCACTGAGGTTCGGAGTATTGCTGTCTATCTTGCTGGGTTGCCGGTTGTGGAACCTAGGATTCCCATGCCAGATTTGTTTTTGGGAGATCGGGCCAAATTTCTGAATTTCAAAAATAACTGTAAGTTGTTTTTTGCCTTAAAACCTAAGTCCTCAGGGAAGCAGCACAGCAGGTTCAAATTGTCATCTCTCTCCTGCGCGGCGATCCTCAGGATTGGGCTTTTTCCCTGACACCTGGGGACACTGTTTTGAGTGATGTTGATGCATTTTTTCTGGCTCTGGGGTTATTGTACGATGAGCCTAATGTCACTGATCAAGCTGAAAGAACCTTGTTGGCATTAAATCAGGGGCTTGAGGACGCTGAGTTGTACTGTCAAAAATTCCGAAAATGGGCAGTCCTAACCAAATGGAATGATGATGCTTTGGCAGCCCTTTTTCAGAAGGGGCTGTCAGAGAATGTAAAAGATGTTATGGTGGGTTTCCCTGCTCCCTCTGGTCTCAATGATTCTATGTCATTAGCGATTCAAATTGACAGACGTTTGCGTGAGCGTAGAGGTATGCGTGGAATAGTGTTGCCTTGTGAGCCAGCTTCTGGACCCATGCAGTGTGATGGAGTGGCTTCTGGGGCACAGCGTCATGAGTTTTGAAAACGCAATGGGTTATGTTTCTATTGTGGTGACGCCTCTCATGCTATTTCTGTCTGCCCTAAGTGGGGAAGACGTTTTGCACGCTCAGTTGTCTTGGGTAGTGTTCAGACTAAATTTCTGTTGACTGTTACTTTGATTTGCTCCCTGTCCACATTTTCTGCTCAGGCTTTTGTTGATTCGGGAGCAGCTATTAACCTGATGGATTTTGATTTTGCCAAACATTGTGGGTTTCCCTTGATACCCCTACGGAAGTCTATTCCCCTACTGGGGATTGATTCTACCCCTTTGGCTGAGAATAAACCCCAGTTTTCTACTCAGGTGATAATGAGGGTTGAACCTGATTATCAGGAGAGTTGCAAATTTTTGGTACTGTATAATCTGCATGACATTATTGTACTAGGTTTCCCTTGGTTACAGTCTCATAATCCTGTTTTGGATTGGAAATCTGTGTCTGCAATTAGTTGGGGCTGCCAATGTGTTAATGCCAACACTCCTGTTTTTTCTGCCTCTCCCCAGTTTCAGGATGTTCCTGACTTTTTGACTGATTTTTCTGATGTGTTTAGCGAAAGTAAATCTGCATCCTCGCCCCCCATAGGAGCTATGACTGCGCTATTGAATTAGTGCCTGGTAGTAAATTCCCTAAAGGTCGCCTTTTTAACTTGTCTGTACCTGAACATGACGCTATGCGGTCTTATATCAAGGAGTCATTGGAGAAGGGTCATATCAGACCATCCTCTTCACCCTTGGGTGCCGGTTTTTTCTTTGTGGCCAAAAAGGATGGTTCATTAAGGCCGTGTATTGATTATCGTCTCTTGAACAAGATCTCTGTGAAATATCAATATCCGTTACCCTTGATTTCTGACCTGTTTTCCAGGGTGAAAAGCGCTACTTGGTTTACCAAGCTTGACCTCAGGGGGGCGTATAACCTTATTCGCATTAAGCACGGGGATGAATGGAAGACGGCGTTTAATACCCCAGAGGGGCATTTTGAGTACCTAGTGATGCCCTTTGGGCTCACTAATGCTCCTTCCGTCTTCCAGTCCTTCATGAATGACATTTTCAGGGATTTTGTGGATAAATTTCTGATTGTTTATTTGGATGATATCTTGATTTTTTCCAATGACTGGACTCTCATGTGAAACATGTTCGGACTGTTTTCCAGATTTTGAGAGAGAATGCTCTGTATGTGAAGGGATCAAAGTGTCTTTTTGGCGTACAGAGGATCTCATTTCTGGGATTCATTTTGTCCCCATCTGTTATTGAAATGGACCCGGTCGAGGTTCAGGCCATCTGTGATTGGGTCCAACCTACTTCATTAAAGGCTCTTCAGAGATTCTTGGGTTTTGCCAATTTTTATCGTAAATTTATTGGTAATTTCTCTATTATTGTTAAACCATTGACTGATTTGACCAAAAAGGGTTCTGATGTGGTGAATTGGCCTCCTGAGGCAGTCTCTGCATTTCAGGAACTTAAGCAGAGATTCACTTCTGCTCCTGTTCTACGGCAGCCTGATGTTTCTCTGCCATTTCAGGTGGAGGTTGATGCCTCTGAAATTGGCGCAGGTGCCGTTTTGTCCCAAAGAGATCCTGAGACCTCTAAAAGTAACCCTTGTGCCTTTTTCTCTCGAAAATTTTCTACAACTGAACGTAATTATGACGTGGGTAATCGGGAGTTATTGGCCATGAAGTGGGCTTTTGAAGAGTGGAGACATTGGTTGGAGGGAGCCAAACATCAGGTGGTGGTCCTCACGGACCATAAGAATCTGGTTTATCTGGAATCAGCCAAGCGACTTAATCCTAGACAGGCCAGGTGGGCCTTATTTTTCACACGTTTTAATTTTGTGGTTTCCTTTCTTCCTGGCACTAAGAATGTTAAGGCGGATGCCCTCTCGAGGAGTTTCCTTGCGGACTCTCCTGAGTTATCAGATCCTGCTGTTATTTTGAAAGAGGGTGTAGTTCTTTCCGCCATCTCGCCCAATTTGAGACTGGCTCTGGAAGGGTGTCAGGAGGATAAACCCGAGCGCTGCCCTATTGGGAAATTGTTTGTCCCAGAACGGTGGAAAAAGAGTGTGATGTCTGAGATTCATTGTTCCGCGTTGGCCGGTCATCCCGGAATTTTTGGTACCAGAGACTTGGTGAGTCGGTCCTTTTAGTGGCCTACTTTGTCTCGTGACGTCAGGGAATTTGTGCAGTCCTGTGGGACTTGCTCTCGCTCCAAGCTTTGCTCTTGCTCTAGTGGTTTGTTGCTGCTATTGCCTGTGCCCAAGAGACCATGGACCCATATCTCTATGGATTTTATTTCCGACCTCCCTGTTTCTCAGAGAATGACCGTTATCTGGGTGATTTGTGATAGGTTTTCCAAGATGATACATCTTGTGCCATTACCTAAGTTGCCTTCCTCCTCCGAATTGGTGCCTTTGTTCCTTCAGCACGTGGTTCGGTTACATGGCATTCCTGAGAACATTGTGTCTGACAGAGGAGTCCAGTTTGTTTCCAGATTTTGGAGGACTCTTTGTTCTAAACTTGGTGTTCAATTGTCTTTCTCCTCTGCTTTTCATCCTCAGACCAATGGACAAACTGAGAGAACAAACCAGACATTGGAGACTTATCTGAGATGCTTTGTGTCTGCTGATCAAGATGACTGGGTCTCTTTTTTGCCTTTGGCTGAGTTTGCTCTTAATAATAGGGCTAGCTCTGCCACTTTGATGTCTCCATTTTTCTGCAATTTTGGGTTTCACCCTCGATTTTCTTCGGGACAGACGGAGGCTTCTGTCTATCCGGGTGTTGACTCTGTTGTGGAGCGTATGCAGCAGATTTGGGACCAGGTAGTGGAGAGGTTGTCCCTCTCTCAGGAGAAGGCCCAGCGGTTTGCCAACCGGCATAGGACTGATGGTCCTCGGTTTAAAGTGGGGGACTTGGTCTGGTTGTCCTCAAGAAATATCCCTATGAGAGTTGCATCTCCTAAGTTTAAGCCTAGGTTCATTGGACCTTATAAGATCATGGAGATTCTTAATCCTGTTTCCTTTCGTTTACTTCTTCCAGGGACATTTAAGATCCATAACGTGTTCCACAAGTCCTTATTGAAGAGGTTGTCGAGCCAGTGGTTCCTATGGCTGTGCCTCCTGACCCTGTTTTGGTTGAGGGCAATCTGGAGTATGTGGTTGAGAAAATATTGGATTCTCATTTTTCTAGACGGAAACTCCAGTATTTGGTTAAGTGGAGAGGTTATGGTCAGGAGGACAATTCTTGGGTGTTTGCTTCGGACATCCATGCTAAGAGACTGATCCGTGTGTATCACCAAGCTCATCCTGACCGACCTGGTTGCACAAATGAGGGTTCAGTGACCCCTCCTCAAGGGGGGGTACTGTTATGAATGTTTTGGAAATGAATTCTGAGCAGAAGCTCCCTCTGGTGGTTACAAACAGTACTGAACCATTCAATGAGGATTGGCAATTAGGAGTCACAGCCTGGCTTGATATAAGGGAGGTTCCCTCCCATCATGGTTGCCAGTTATCAATTATTCTTGTCTCAACTGTGGTTCCTGGTTCACTTGGAAGCTTGCTGAGTCTTGCCTCTTCTTCTGCTTTCAGATAAGATATTTTCTGTTTTTGTGCTTACTATTTGCATATTTCTCTGCATTTCTGTGAGGTTAGCCAGGTTCCCCCCCGGGGGCTTGGGCTCCTCTCAGTTCCGCTGGAGCCACTGTTATTTGTTCATTTGCCTTTTCCATTTTTTTCAGTGGCTGCGGCTTAGTTTTGTTACACCAAAGAACTGATTTAGGCGGTAGAGGTCGTGTGATCTCAGGTGTTTTTGCAATCAGTAGCCTTGGCATTTTTTAGGGTTTTTTTGGATTGCAGTGAGTATCCTTTCTATCCTTTTCTGTCTAGGCAGATTGGGCCCCAGCGTTTGCTCATACTATTTTCTGTCTGTGTCTGTATTTCCTCTTGTCTAACTGCCATTACATGTTTGGGGGCTTCCTATGTTCTTTGGGGATCTGCTCCGGGGCAGATAGCTTTCCTCTTTCTATCTTTAGGTGTAGTTAATCTCTCAGGCTGTGAAGAGGCGTCTAGGACCAACGTAGGAACGCTCCACGGCTGCCTTTAGTTGTGTTTGTTAGTCAGGGTACTGCAATCCAATAGATTCCAACCTCTCTGGTGTATTGCTGTTTTTGTCTGCTCTCCTCAGCTACCAAAACATAACACTGAAGTCTCTTGACGGGTGCCAGGAGGGGGGTGACTCAGACTCCGAGGGTGACTGTGACTCTAAGTTAGAAAAGGTGTACAGTAAGGTAGGCCCCCACCAGGAGGGAAAATCCTCCCGTCGTCGGAGACGTAAAGGGCGCAAAGCGCCGGAACACAATGTATGTACTGAGGATGGTAATAAAGAAAAACCTATGACTGATGCGTTAGTGCAAGATATGAGTACTCTTCCAGACACTGAAGAGCTGGAGAGTGTAGAGCTCTCTGAAGGTACAAAGAGTCAAGAGGGGCCTAAGGATGACCGGGCCGAGCCTCAAGAAAGGTTGAAGGGGTCAGATACGGAAGTCGCCGACGCTATACAGTTGGAGCAGGTGCGCCACCTGGAGGCCGAGGTTGCGGCCATAAAGCAGAACATTGCTAAAAAGTTGTCTGGTGAGAAGCAAAGGTCTGCTGAACTAGAGACCCTTAAAGAGCAGATCGAACAAGAAAAGGCCCTGAGACAAACTGCCGAACAAAGAGTGGATGAGATGGAGAGGGAAGTCTCTGAGCTCAAAGGTCACCTATCCACGTGGCAAAGTGGGAATAAGGCCGTCAGGGAATATGTGATTGCGCTCGGAGAAGCAATAAGAGGACTTCTGCAGGAGGAGAAGTTGGTGGGTGAAGACTTACAGCAGCTGTGCCCGAGTGATAACCAGGCGGAAGTGCCAGTGCCCATCTTGGCAAGGGGTCTTGAAGAACGTGAGTCTCAGGAAGAGGAGAAGGCTTCACTCTTTAGGTGTGTGATAAAGGTACCTGCAGACATGCGAGAAGCCTGTGCCAGTGAGGGGGTGTATGAGGCCTTTAAAAAGGCTGTAAAAGCCGATAGTGTGAACTGGGCACCAGAGACGAACCAATTGGTGATCCTGGCAGAGGGGGAAGACACAGAGAAGCTGGTGGCGGTCCTGAAGGATATGCATCTGCAGTGTCTCCACGTGAAACAGATGTTTACGTTGAGTAACATGAAAGCCGCTCGACGTCTGGAGCAGGCGAAGGAAGATCAAAATCGGCTGGGCTTGGTAGAAGAGGTAATTCCGGTACCCAGAAATCTGGTGGGGAGAGTCGTTGGAAGACTTGGAAAAGTGATGCAGGAGATGGTGGATAGATCCGGTGTAAGGAGAGTGAGGATTCCAGCTGATGGCGAGATCAAGGTGGCTGGAGAAGAAGACATGGTTCCATTCATTGGTGTGGGCTCAGTGGAGAGCCTGAAGAACATCCGAACGCTCCTGGAGTATAGAGTGACGTATCTATGAGAAGTAGAGCAGCTGATCTCAGGAAGAAAGCAGATGAAGGAACAGCTGCAGGAAATGAAACAAAGATGGCGACTGCTTCCAGCCCAAGATATAGAGAAACAAGAGGCTTCTCTGGGGGCGGGCAGTAGATGAGCTGAAGCACTGAGGGGTAGAGATGACAATTCTGTTTGCTTAGGGCTGAGTGACCTAAGTGTGAGACCCAGTGACGAACAAAGGGATAGAGAGTCCGACTCAGATCAACCAGTGAGCTTGACTGGACGATGGACTCAGGACCGCAACAACCGTAGGAGGCGGTACTGGAGGGGTCTGGTGACACTGACGGGAAAACAAGGCCGACATTCTGACCGCTGGGGGTGGGGAGGCCTAACCAAGAGGTAATGTTGCAAGATGTCCAAAATCGACTGAGACGTTCCCCTCGACTTGTACGGCAAGGTGACATGGGTGACCTGTCTCGGGGTCCTCGGGTTGGAACAGGTGTTCAACCTCACAAGCTTGAACAGAGGGGGAAGGTATGTGGTGTAGTGACTAATGTGGCACCTAGGGGGCGCTGTATAAGTTGCTCAAATTATGCATGGAGGGATGAGATGGATGGGAAACCAGTCCCTGGTATGGTGATAAATGGAAAGTATGTGTCGCAGAGCTATTCTGTGCTGTAGGTCAGTAATGTTGTTCTGGGACTTGTAGTCCCATAAGAGTTCTGATTGTTGTTAAGGGTGAACCTACAGGGTTAGTTTGTGAGCTGGGTGGGACATGCTAACCACACATACACCGCCCACTGGTGGTGGGAGAATGAATGTTACATACTGGTGATTGTATGTGTTGTGAAGGACCTGTGAAGAGGTCATGAACAGGTGACCAGACCATGTGCTTCATACCTTGGCTTGGGGAGTGGCTACAGGTATGAAAGGCAGTGTTGGGCACATGGAGATGGAGATTGTGTTGGAGACTGAGGAGTCTCTGGAAGGCTGGCTGAGACAGTGGAGAGTGTGTCCTGCACAGGGCTGCCTGGAAGGTTCCTGGAAGGTCTGTCGGTGTTGGAAGATCCTGGGGTTGGATCGGATTCCTGGAAGCACGTTGTGAGACATGGAACTTGGTAGCCAGGGTGTTGGACGGGGGTCCTGAATAGCACCCAGACAGAACACATGGGTGTGCGGAGCCTGTGACGGTCCCACACTGAGAACCATGCGGTTCTATTGAGGAGTTTGGCTGGAGTCAGCCTGGAAGTGACTTTCTGTTACAGTGTGTCAGTGAGCACCGGAAGCGAGTCCAGATCACCCGGGAAGGCACCTGGTGGTCCCTGCTGGCTTGCAGCCACTTAGTCAAGCCCGTCCCATGCAAGGGTGCGTCTGGGAACAGTAGTTTGCAAAGCTGGAATGCATTGATGTTTTTTGTCATGTTTTGTTACCTGGTGTTTAAACATGAAAGTAAACAATTGATTTTGGACTTAATGCCTGTGTGTTGCCTCATTACTGCGGCCCGGCCTCTGCCTAACAGAGCGAATCCCCACACATCGTATGCAGCAGATTTGGGACCAGGTGGTGGAGAGGTTGTCTCTCTCTCAGGAGAAGGCCCGGCGGTTTGCCAACTGGCATAGGACTGATGGTCCTCGTTTTAAAGTGGGGTACTTGGTTTGGTTGTCCTCAAGGAATATCCCTATGAAGGTTGCATCTCCAAAATTTAAGCCAAAGTTCATTGGACCTTATCAGATCATGGAAATTATTAATCCAGTTTTCTTTCCGTTTGCTTCTTCCAGGGACATTTAAGATCCATAACATGTTCCACAAATCCTTATTGAAGAGGTTTGTCGAACCAGTGGTTCCTATGGCTGCACCCCCCGACCCTGTTTTGGTTGAGGGCAATTTGGAGTATGTGGTTGAGAAGATATTGGATTCTCGTTTTGCTAGACGGAAACTCCAGTATTTGGTTAAGTGGAGAGGTTATGGTCAGGAGGACAATTCTTGGGTGTTTGCTTCGGACATTCATGCTGGGAGACTTATCCGTGCCTATCATCGAGCCCATCCTGATCGGCCTGGTTGCGCAGGTGAGGGTTCGGTGACCCCTCCTCAAGGGGGGCACTGTTGTGAATATGCTGGAGGTGGCTTCTGAGCTGGGGCTCCCTCCGGTGGTTGCTGAGTTTAATGAACTGATTAATGAATGGCCTTCAGCTGGCACTGAGTGGTAGGATAGAAGTTGCCTGTGTTCCCAGCAGCCTTGCCTGTTATCAATTGTTCTTCTGGTCTTGCTTGAAGCACTGCTGGTTTCCTGCTCTCCTTCAGATAAGTGTTTGCTGTTTTTTTTTTCTCTGTTTGATTTTCTCTGCTGGTTTGCTGCCTGCAGTGGACTGCAGCCTTTCCCCTTTTGGGGGTCTGGCGCTGCAATTGTGCTCCGTTTGTGTCTGCACTTTTGCTTTGCTCTTTTGTTACTTTTATTTGCTGAATAGCGTTTTGTTACACCAGAGATCTGATTTAGGTGGATGAGATCATGTGATCTCAGGTTTTTTGGCAATCAGAAGTGTTGGTATTTTTGTTAGGGTTTTTTTGGATTGCAGTCAGAATTCTTTCCTGTACTTTTCTGTCTAGACAGATTGGGCCCCAGCGTTTGCTCATTCTATTTTCTGTCTGTGTCCATGCTTTCTTCTTGTCTAACCGCCATTACATGTTTGGGGGCTTCCTATTTTCTTTGGGGATCTGCTCCGGGGCAGATAGCTTTCATCTTTCTGCCTTTAGGTGTAGTTATCTCTCAGGCTGTGATGAGGCGTCTAGGATCAACGTAGGAACGCTCCACGGCTACCTCTAGTTGTGTGGTTAGTTCAGGTTACTGAAATCCAATAGGTTCCAGCCTCTCTGGTGTATTACTGCTTTTGCTATTTTTTGCTATTTCTCCTCAGTTACCGAAACGTAACAGGCATATCTAGCAAGACAGACATACATAGAAGCAGGCTTATATAAAAAGACAGACGAGTCAAGATTATCCATTGAGACAGACATACATAGAGGCAGGCTTATTAAGTGAGACAGACAGACATAGAATCATGCATATCTAGCAAAACAGACACATAGAAGCAGGCTCATCTAGTGACACAGACCTCGAAGCAGGCTTTTCTAGCCAGACAAACAAACATAAAAGCAAGCTTATCTACTGAGACAGACAGACATAGAGGCATACATATCTAGCGAGACAGACAGACAGACATAGAAGCGGGCTTATCTAGCGAGACAGACAGAGATTGGGGCAGGCTTAGCTAGCAAGAGAGACAAACATAGAGGCAAGCTTATCTATCTGAGGTAGACATTGAGGCAGGCTTATCTAGCCAGACAAACATAGAAGCAAGCTTATCTCCTGAGACATATATAGGAGCATGCATATCTAGCGAGACATATAGACATAGAAGCGGGCTTATCTAGCGACACAGACAAACACAAAGCCAGGTTTATCTAGCCAGACAGACAAACATAGAAGCAAGTTTATCTAACGAGACAGACAGACATAGAATCCTGCTTGTCTAGCGAGACAGACAGACATAGAAGTGGGCTTATCTAGCAGCACAGACATAGAGACATGCTTATCTAGCCAGACAGACAAACATAGAGTCAAGCTTATGTACAGAGACAGACATAAAAGAATGCATATGTAACAAGACTGACAGACATAGAAGCGGGCTTATCTAACGACATGGACAGACATTTAGCCAAGCTTATCTAGCCAGATAGACAAACATAGAAGAAAGTTTATCTAATGAGACAGACATAGAGGCATATCTAGCAAAACAGACAGACATAGAAGCAGGCTTATCTAGTGGCACAGACCTTGAGGCAGGCTTATCTAGCCAGACAAACAAACATAAAAGCAAGCTTGTCTACCGAGACAGACAGACATAGAGACATGCATATCTAGCGAGACAGACAGACATAGAAGTGGGCTTATCTTGCGATACAGACCTTGAGGCAGGCTTATCTAGCCAGACAAAAAAAAAATCAAGTTTATCGACCGAGACAGACAGACATAGAGGCATGCATATCTAGCGAGACAGACAGACATAGAAGCAGGCTTATCTAAAGGTACTGCCACACTAAACAAGATCGCTAACGATCACGATAACGACGCATACTAATGAGATCGTTGGTTGTGATCGTTTTAATGTCGCTAGTAGCTGACAAACTGGACGATTTAATTAACGACGCATCAGCAGTAGCGATCTTTTTAACGACTTTGGCGGTCGTTGGGACGTGCCACACTGCATGTACTGTGAAAGATCACGACCTCGATAGGCGTGACTGAGCGCAACCTTTTGCACGCCCCTCATCACAGATTGGTGGTCACTATTTACCTCATAAATATTTATCACAGCTCTCCCGCTTTGTGATTGGATGACCGCGTCATAAAAGACCACGTATCTGCACTCCTCTCCATTGCTCTCGAGCAGAAGCGGTTCTTTCAAATCTCCAGCATCGTTCCAGTGTGTCCTGCTAGCCTTAGTTACTGCGATCCATTTGTGCCACTATTGCTGTTGCTGTGTTCCAGTCTCTGACGTTATATCCTCTGCGATCCAGTCTCTGGCGTGATCCAGTTTGTGATCCAGTTTGTGATCCAGTTTGTGATCCAGTTTGTGACGCTATTTTCCCTGTTTTCTTTTTTCTCCAGAATCACAACTTGTGTAAGGTAGGTATTATATTTGTCACATTTCATTTTTATTTTTACTTTAATTTTACAGATCCATGTTTAGATCTCTGCTTTTGTAAACCATTGTCGTTGATCAATTTTTTTTTTTTTGCCATTGTTTGTTTTGTTCTGACCACCAAACACACCAACCACCATTTTGTGATCCCTGCTGTGTTCTATGTTGTAGTCTATAAACATTTTATTTAACCATTCTGGCGTTCTCACATAATAATATTTTTTTTATTACAGATGGCTGATAAACAAGATTTTTTGCGGGAATTTATCGAGCTCTACCGCTCCATGCCGTGCCTATGGAGAATAAAATCACCAGATTACTGTAACAGGCTTAAAAAGAATGACGCATACCAAAAACTGGTGGAGATGTGCAAGAGCCGTTACCCCGATGAACCTGCGGATGTGTCATCGGTCAAAAAACGCATACAGGCCCTCCGCACAGTGTATAAAAAAGAGCTCAATAAAGTTATAAATTCCACCAAATCTGGAGCGGGGGCCGATGATGTTTATGCCCCCAAACTGTGGTACTTTGATCTGTTCGAGTTCACAAGGGACCAAGAAGTACCCAGAGAAGGGACATCCATTTCGGATCTAGACCCAGTGATCCAGCCGGACTCCCCTGTCATACATGTAAGTACCTTTGTATTACAACACATTTTAATGTACATGCCAAAGTGGACTTAAATTTAAAATATATAATTGTGAAATGTAGATAAAATGGCAGAATATATCCCTTCATGTACTGATAATTTATCTAGCTCAACGGTTGAGGCCTATCCATTAACAAGTGTCATTTTCACATTTTTGCTGTATATGGGTGTAGTAAATTTCTTTGTCTTTACAAGGTGTACAATAATAAATTATATTGTGGTACCGTGTTAGCCAGAAAAATCGATGTGAATACTTTTACGTCCAATTATGACAAGAGCATTCTTAAAGTGATACCTTTATTGGCTAACCAGAAAATTATATGTTCGCAAGCTTTCAGAGCGCACAGGCTCCTTGTTCAGGCAGGATTACATTTGGAATAATTACATTATAAAGGTATCACCTTAAGAATGCTCTTGTCATAATTGGACAGAAAAGTATTCACATCGATTTGTCTTTACAAGTGTCATTTTCACATTTTTGCTGTGTGAAGATTAATTTCTTTGTCTTTGTGATTTACCATTTGTTTTTTGTTCATGCAGGAAACAGAAGAGTCCGTCTCCACACCTGCAACAGAAGAAGACAGCATGCCGTTGATCGAAGATGAAGAAGAGACACCATCCTCATCTGTGCGGCGCCGGCTTTCACCTTCAGGAAGGAAAAGGAAGGCTCCCACCACCTCGGCTACTCCTGAATTGGTGGAAATTGCAAAAAAAGTGCTAACAGCAGAAAAAGAACCTAAAATAACAGGGTTTGCATACTTCGCAAATGAGAGGCTCCCTACTCTGGATCCTGTTCAGCGGCTACATGCAGAGAGACTCATGTTTGAGGTACTGACTCAAGCCTCTTTTGGAAACCTGGATAACAGATATGTCGTGATGCCAAGACCGCAGTACCCGGACTATTCATGGCCGCACAATCCTGTGCCAAACCCAAACGTTGGTGCTCCCCCTTATTGTAATACACCGCAGAGGCAGCATCCTGTGCCAAACCCAAACGTTGGTGCTCCCCCTTATTTTTATACACCGCAGAGGCAGCGTGGTAATGGCAACGATCCCTCTTACCAGCAGTTGTAGTTTTTAAAATGTTTTTTAAAATTTTTTTTGTTGTCTATTTTTTTTTACATTGTTACCTTTCTTAATAAAAATCTTATTTATCTAATGAATTGTGGTCTTTTATTCTTATGTGATGTCAACTATTAAAATGTTGTATTTTTATTACATCTACTTGTCACACACGGGGTCATGGTACTACTACCAGCTATCATAGGTGTTCCATCATAGGGAAAAAATGAAATTAACAAAATTTCAAATATTAACATTTCTTATAAAGGCCCTGGTCACACTAGCGCTAAAACCTTATACTAAAAAATAATACACCACACCTGCGTTGATTAACGTAAAATTTGAAATATATTTTTTGTCATATTTTTCTTCAAAATAAATAAAATTTAAATAAAAACAAAAAATTTACATAATAAAATAAAAAATTTTGAAAAAAATATTTACATTATAAGAAATTATTAAAAAAAAATAAATAAATTAATGAGGGCCCCGGAGTCCAGAAAATTGTCTCTCCAGCATCATCCCGTGGTGATGCAGAGCTCCCATGGCAGTTTGCAGCGCTATGACTGCTGAATTCATGCCTGCCACAGCTGAATCCATGCCTGCCACCGTTGTATTCATGGCTGTGGCAGCTGAATTCATGGCAGACACAGCGCTGCTCATGGCCGCCATCAGCCGGCGGTGGGACAGGAACAGGTCCTGGGCAGTTGGGATTTCTGTGGAGGTAAAGGTAACAGTTAACCAGGGAATTCTGTTGAAACATCAACATGTACATGTTATGTTTGTTAACACTTACGGTTGTCGTCAGACGACCCGCTTACTGCCCACCCTGATCCTGTTGCTCCGCCGGCTAGGGAAAAAAAGAAAAAAAAAATTATATCACAACAGTCATTACACACATAAGACCTTACAAAGTTCTCTAACTTGTCTGAAGCTTATATAATGTGCGTTAATTACCTGATGGGGAGCCTGCATCCATGTCACGGGATGATGCTGGAGAGAAGGATGCTGGAGACAAGGCATAACCCTGTAACGGGCTATAAGATCCCAAATCAGGAGGGGGGGTTGCTCCAGGTGAAGGGGTTGAGAGGTAAGGTGAGGATGGTGGTGGAGGCGTAGCCGGGGAAGGTGAGGATGGTGGTGGAGGGGTAGCTGGGGACGGTGGAGCAGGTGGTGCTGGTGATGGTGAAGGTGGTGCTGTAAATGAAATATACAATTCAGAATCCCTATTATCACTGCCGGTACTCCCAAGAAAGAAAGAACAGAGAGAGAAAGATGGGAAAGAAAAAAAACTACTGAATAATGGCCCCACATACTGCTGCATACTGAATAATGGCCCCATATACTGCTGCGTTCATGTGCGTTTGTCGTGCGCTGCTGCATTTTCCCGGTGTGCGCTCAGACGCTACATGTTGCCTTTTTTTTTTTCACAGTCAAAATAGACAGAGATGATGGAGACAGAGATGATGGAGACAGAGATGATGGAGACAGAGATGTTAGAGCCAGAGATGATGGAGACAGAGATGATAGAAATGTGACACATAGACAACGCATGCGCCAAAAAAACTGAAACGGCTACAAAAAACAAATGAAATCGAAGACAAACGGTTTTTATTTATTTATTTTTTTTAAATGCGTATGCTGATGCGACAAAATATCGCAGCTATTACAAGCGTTTGCATGCGTTTTTTTAATGCGCTTCATGTGCAATCGAAATGCAGCGCAAAAAAACGCAAGTGTGAAAGTAGCCTAACCCATAAAACATAACCTCTCCAGATACCCTCATCAATACTCACTCAGAGGCCTGCGTAGCTGGGCCCGGATGCTGGCGACCCTATCGCGTGAGCGGTATCGCAGGTCCGCCAGCTTCTTGCGGATTTGTCTCAGGGTCCGCCGCACATTGAAGCGCCTCTCCAGGCCCCGCCGGATTCTCTGCAGGCATACCCTTTTGTGACGCCTTGGATGCGCCACAGGTACCCTGCAGAAATAATCCCACTGGTCCGTTTTTTTTACCAAATAGCGGACCTCTCCATCCTCCCAATTTACCGAGCGTTGTCTCGCCGCCATGATAATACCGCATTGGGCGACGCCAGCGTCATGACGTCACAACGTGCGCACTTTACGTGCGGCTAAATTCACATCGCAAAACAGTATTGCTAACGAAAAATGACCGCAGCAGCCATGTAACCAGCAAGCAGATATGAGATGATATTGCGATCGCAAGACAACGGGTTTAAACTAGGCGATCACAATGTCGTCGCATTACTGTATGCTGGGGTTATAATCACCATGCAAATCACAATGGTTTTGCAGGTTTGAGAGTGCTCAGATTGCGATCACAATCTCGTCGCATATCTTGATGGCTGGGGCTCGCTAATCCCCTTTGCAAGTCACAATGGCTTTTTGAATAGCGTGGGTAGTCACATTGCGATTACAATAGCCTCGTATATTTTGATGGCTGGGGCTCGCTAATCCCCTTGCAAATCACAATGGCTTTTTGCAGATCTGTATGCATCTGTTTGTGAGTAGTCACATTGCGATCACAATGACGTCGCATATCTGAGAATAGCTGATTCCCTGGTGAATGTTGACCTTTACCTCCCAAGAATTTTCAAATATATGTATAACAATTTTTTAATCTTTCATATTATGACTAAAATATATATATTATATATTTAAACTTTAAATATGCAGCTGTGGTGTATTATCTGTTATATATAATTATAATGTTTGAACGCTACTGAGACCATAGGCCCTTAAAATAATTGAAAATATTTGAAACTTTTTTCTTTATTTTTTTAACAATTAACTCCTATGACTGATGGTACTCCCATGAGCACGTGTGTGACAAGTAGATACAATGTATAACAAAAAATAGGGAAAAAAAAAGCCTTTGAAAAGATTTTAAAAACTACAGCTGCTGGTAACATGTCTTTTTGCCATCCCCATTACTCCCTCCCCACATCTCACCCATCATTAGCCCTTCTCCCATATTGGTAAAATAATTGAAAAAAACACGAATGCATTTTTAAAATAAAAATATTTTATTACCAAAACATTGTTAAAAAAAAAAAGGGTAAAGTAAAACATTCTCAAAATCTAACTAGACCTGATGCTGCCAACTCACTGCACCAGGCCCGTTAAAGTATTGGCAGTACTTGTCTCTGCCGGCCTTCGCATCGTCCTTGCTCCTGCCTTGATTGACAGGTTGAAGGCCTGCAATAGCGGGATCATTGTCACGCCATTCTCCGAGCACCACGTCACCATTGCTGTCAGAGTCCATGAAGCCTGGCGGACTGTAAGTCCCAGCATCGCGTTTGCGTAGAAAATTGTGCAGCACACAACAGGCCAACACCACAGAGTCTATCGATTCCAGCTTCATGTTGATTGGAGTGTGGAAAACCCTGAAGCGGTTGGCCATTATGCCGAAGGCATTCTCCACAACCGCCGTGCCCTAGACAGTCTGTAGTTAAAAATCCGCCTTTCCCCTGTCAAAGTCTTTTGTGGATACGGTTTCACAAGATGCTCATGAAGGGGGAAGGCTTCATCGCCCACAAACACAAAGTTTAGGTTGGCGGTGGTGTCCATGTTGGTTGGCAAGTTAAGTTTATTATTAAACAACCGATCACCAAAACTTGTGTGCTCCAAAACGCCACCGTCAGAAACCCTTCCATTAATGCCAACATTAACGTCAATAAATTCATAATTGGCATTAACAAGGGCCATGAGGATCACGCTGAAGTAGCCCTTGTAATTATGAAAAAAGGATCCGCTTTTGGCTGGTTGCGTGATCCGCACATGTTTGCCATCCAAGGCACCACCACAGTTTGGGAACTGCCAAATCCTTTCAAAATCAGAGGCAATAATTTGCCATTCCGCCACTGATTTTGGAAATGGCATATAGCTCCGTAAACTGCGGACGATGGCGTTGCATGTCTCCGGAATTAGTACTCCAAGCAGCGACCGAGAAATTGCAGCAGAAAATTGCAAATCCTTCATTGAACGTCCGGTTGCCAGAAATCGCAGCGTTACTGCCAAACGTTCCTCTGCTGAAACAGCTGCACGCATCCGGGTATCCTGCCGTTCTATGAGGGCCTCACAGCTTCCAGTAGGAGCTTGAATGAATCCTCCGACATCCGTAGATAATTCCGGAAATCCTGCGGATTCTTCTCCTGCAACTCCCTCACTAGATGCATGTGGGTGAATCTGGACCTCTGCTCCAGCCATTCCCTGGTCCACATGCGACGCTTTCGCTTGGAGCGCCTCTCTTCCACCCGCGCCTCTTCCTGACGATCTGCCTCCATAGATAGCGCAACTGCCACAATCATACGCTCCGCGGTGGAGAGGTTCATTATGTGCAACCTGTACGGTAAAGAAGAGAAAAGTTAATTACTAATTAATTACTATTACTAAAGTGTTTAAACAGAATAAAATAAAGAATAAAATAAAAATTATATAACAAAAAAAAAAATTAAATTTTCAGTTTATACAGTTTACAAATGTCTAAAATGGTGAGGGTGTAAAATAAATAAAGCAAAAAAAAAAAATAAATAAAGTCAGGGGTGTAAAATAAATAAAGCAGAGGACGAAAAAAAAAAATAAGGTCAAAAAACATTATCAAAACATCACAACATCACAAACAATATGTACCTTGAATCCAAATCCAAATATCCCGAAGATCCAAATCCAAATGGGGATGGATGGTGCTCTAACGACTCAGACAGGATCGCAAAACCCACCACTGCGCCACAAATATGATCGCAAAACACCGACACGCGATACTATCCTCACAAAAACGCACAAAGCACAGTTGGAATCATCCACAAAGTGCTCTGGAAACAATGGATGGGGGCGCAGTTATTATAGCTGAGGTGATGTTTGTGGTCACCAATCGGAGCTGAAGGGCGTTATGAACGAAAACAAAGTCCCGCCTCCGCCGCTGACTAATGCATCGTTAATGAGGTCGCACATTGTTCACAAAAAGGTGCCACATTCAGCGATTATACTTACCCAGCGGGAGCGCCGACGATAAAATAGGGTCCGGAACGATGTCAGCGACGAGCGAGATCACAGCAGGATCTCAGCAGGGGCCACGTCGTCTCTAGATGCCGCACACAACAACATCGCTAACGAGATCGCTAAATAGTGACGGTTTTTAGCGATCTCGTTAGCGATATTGTTTAGTGTGGCATACCCTTAACGACACAGACATTTAGCCAGGCTTATCTAGCCAGATAGACAAACATAGAAGCAAGTTTATCTTACAAGACAGACATAGAGGCATATCTAGCAAACAGATAGACATAGAAGTGGGCTTATCTAGTGACACAGACCTTGAGGCAGGCTTATCTAGCCAGACAAACAAACACAAAAGCAGGCTTGTCTACCGAGACAGACAGACATAGAGGCATGCATATCTAGCGAGACAGACAGACATACAGTGCCTACAAGTAGTATTCAACCCCCTGCAGATTTAGCTGGTTGACACATGCGGAATTAACTTGGCATTGTGACATTTGTACTGTAGATCAGCCTGGAAGTGGGAAATGCACTGCTGCAAAAATTTTTGTTTTAATTTTTTTTTTTTTTTTTTAAAACGTTAAAAGTTAATTCAGAGTGTCATTTAATATTCAACCCCTCAAACCACAAGAATTCTGTTTGGTCCCCCTAAAGTATTAAGAAGTAGTTCAGGCACCAAGAATAATGAGCTTCACATGTGTGGATTAATGATCTCTTTTGCCAGCCTTTTCTGACTATTTAAGACCCTCCCCAAACTTGTGAACAGCACTCATACATGGTCAACATGGGAAAGACAAAGGAGCATTCCAAGGCCATCAGAGACAAGATCGTGGAGGGTCACAAGGCTGGCAAGGGTACAAAACCCTTTCCAAGGAGTTGGCCCTACCTGTCTCCACTGTTGGGAGCATCATCTGTAAGTGGAAGGCTTATGGAACTACTGTTAGCCTTCCACGGGCTGGACAGCCTTTGAAAGTTTCCTCCCGTGCAGAGGCCAGGCTTGTCCGAAGAGTCAAGGCTAACCCAAGGACAACAAGGAAGGAGTTCCGGGAAGATCTCATGGCAGTGGGGACATTGGTTTCAGTCAATACCATAAGTAACGTACTCCACCGCAATGGTCTCCGTTCCAGACGAGCCCGTAAGGTACCTTTACTTTCAAAGCGTCATGTCAAGGCTCGTCTACAGTTTGCTCATGATCACTTGGAGGACTCTGAGACAGACTGGTTCAAGGTTCTATGGTCTGATGAGACCAAGATCGAGATCTTTGGTGCCAACCACACACGTGACGTTTGGAGACTGGATGGCACTGCATACGACCCCAAGAATACCAGCTAAATCTGCAGGGGGTTGAATACTACTTGTAGGCACTGTAGATGCGAAGTCATCTAGCTACACAAACAGACATTGAGGCAGGCATATCTATCCAGACAGACAAAGAGGCAGACATGTCTAGCCACACACACAAAAATAGAGGCAGGCTTATTAAGGATGACAGACAAACATAGAGGCAGATTTATCCAGCCAGACAGGCAGATATGGAGGCAGTCTTATTTAGCGAGACAGCCAGACATAGAAGCAGGCATATCTAGACAGAAAGACATACATAGAAGTAAGCTTATCTCCTGAGACAGATATAGGAGCATGCATATCTAGAGAGACAAACAGACATAGAAGCGGGCTTATCTAGTGACACAGACAAACAAAAAGCCAGGCTTATCTAGCCAGACAGAAAAACATAGAAGCAAGTTTATCTAACGAGACAGACAGAAATAGAAGCCTGCTTATCTAGTGATACAGACAGATATAGAGCCTGGTTTATCTAGTTAGACAGCCAGACATAGAGGCAGGTATATCTAGTCACACAAACAGACATAGAGGCAGGCTTATTAAGAGAGACAGACAGATATAGAAGCATGCATATCTAGCACGACAGACAGACATAGACTCAGGCTTATCTAGCGACACAAACAGACATTAAGGTGACTTTATCTAGCAACACATAGAGGCAGGCTTATCTAGTTAGGCAGCTAGACATAGAGGTAGGCATAGCTAGTATATTTAGACATGCAGACAGACATGGGGCAGGCTTATTAAGTGAGACAGACATATAGCAGTATGCATATCTAGAAAGACAGATAGCCATAGAAGCGGAATTATCTAGAGACACAGACAGATATTGACGCAGGCATAGCTATCCAGACAGACAAACATAGAAGCAAGCTTATATACCAAAACAGATATAGAAGCCTGCTTATCTAGCGAGACAGACAGACATACAAGTGGGCTTATCTAGTGATACAGAAAAATGCAGATTCAGGCTTATCTAGCCAGACAGACAAACATAGATGCAAGTTTATCTAACCAGACAGATATAGAAGCCTGCTAATCTAGTGATACAGACATAGAAGCCTGCATATCTAGCGAAACAGACAGACATAGAGCCAGGCTTATCTAGCTAGACAGCCGGACATAGAGACAGGCATATCTAGTCACACAAGCAGACGTAGAGCCAGGCTTATTAAGTGAGACAGACAGACATAGCAGCATGCATATTTAGCGAAACAGACAGACATAGAAGCGAGGTCATCTAGCTACACAAACAGACATTGAGGCAGGCATATCTATCCAGACAGACAAAGAGGCAGACATGTCTAGCCACACACACAAAAATAGAGGCAGGCTTATTAAGGATGACAGACAAACATAGAGGCAGATTTATCCACCAGACAGGCAGATATGGAGACAGTCTTATTTAGCGAGACAGCCAGACATGGAAGCAGGCATATCTAGACAGAAAGACATACATAGAAGCAGACTTAAGTAAAAGACCGACAGAGTCAGACTTATCAATTGAGACAGACAAACATATAGGCAGGCTTATTAAGTGAGACAGACATAGAAGTATGCATATCTAGCACGACAGACATAGAATCAGGCTTATCTAGCTAGACACACAAGCATAATGGTAGACATATTTCGTGTGATAGAGAGACATAGGATGGAAGAAGGGTGGAGGTGGAGGTAGGGTGGAGTCAGTTTGGTGGTGGAGGGTACACTACTTCACCATATCATCAAAATGACAATATCATTTCTTTGGATAATTTTTGTTTTTTAGGATTTAAGACTGAATTATGTTTTTATTTTCAACTACAACTGTGCATTATAAAAAAAAATCACATTTACCATTCAGCTACTTTTTCTAAAATATGAGCAAATAGATCAAGCACACCTAGCAAAACATCTAAAAACATCAGCCTCCTCCATATCCCCTCTAGCTGTCCTTTCCATCTCCAAGGTAGGTGTGTTTTCTGCCATTTTAGACAAAACAAAAAAGGTTAATTCATTTGCTCATAATTTGAGAAGGCTTACATTATTCTAATCTTTGCCTTTTGGACTACTCTAGCATTTGAACTGTATATTGAGTTTTCTACATTTAAGGAGTATGTTCAAAATTTTTCAAAACTGATCACAAAGTAGTGAATGTGTGAAACTAACAAAATATCTACCATTTATCAGACAATTCTCCACCACTACCAGACTGGTTATATAATGGTCCAACTGGTTTTTAGAAACTGCTTGGCCGGACTTTTGAGCAGATCATACACAACTGCAGAGGCCATTGACTAGCTATATCTGTTACAAGTGTATTGTTGGGAACTAAGAGCTGTAGTCTACTTATCAAGGACCTGCAGGATAAAACGTGCCTTGGCACTGAAATAAAGGTGGGATTAACAAGTTGAAATTAGGGTGGAGCTAGAGTGGAGGAAGTGTGTAGGTGGAGGAACAGTTGAGGTAGCATGGCGGTGGATTTTGGATGGAAAGAAGAAGGATGCAAGGTGGGTTAGGGTTGAAGAAGCGTAAGGTGAAGGAAAGGTGGAAGTAGGGTTGCGGTAGGGTGGAAGATAAGTGGAATTGGAGGTACGGTAGAGGTGAAGGTAAGAAGGAGGTAGGGTAGAGGTGAAAGAAGAGTAGAGGTAGCGTGGACATGGATGTAGGGTGGAGGTAGGTAAAAGGTAAGATGGAGATAAATGGAAGCAAAGTTAAGGTGGAGGGGATGCAGGGTGGAGTTAGAGGTAAGATGGAGTGAGGTGAAGGTAGGGTAATGGTGGAAGTAGGATGGGGATAGTTTGGTGGTGGAGGTACCATTACTTCACCATATTATCAAACATGATAATATCATTTCTTTTCGTAATTCATTTTTAAAGCCTAAATAATAAAAATGATATCATTATTTTCAACTATCTCTGTGCTTTAAAGAAACAACATGTATTACATTTACCTCTCGGCTACCTTTCTAAATTATGAGCAAATAGATCAGGCACACCTAGTAAAACATCAAAAAATATCAGCCTCCTCCATAACCCCTCTAGCTGTCCTTTCCATCTCCAAGGGAGGTGTGTTTTCTGCCATTTTAGGCAAAGCAAAAAAGGTTAATTCATTTGCTCTTAATTTAAGAGGGCTTATATTAATCTAATTTTTGCCTTTAGAACTATTCTAGCTATTGAACTGGATATTAATTGGTTTATATCAGTGCAATAGTTTTTATTAGAATTTGTCCAAAATTTTTCTAAACTGGTCACATAGCAGTGAATGTGTGAAACTAACAAAATACCTAGAATTTACCCAACAATTCTCCACCACTACCAAACTGCTGATATCTTATCTTGCGAAACAGACAGAAGTAAAGCAAGCTTATCTACAGATTAGACAGACATAGAAGCCTGCTTATCTAGCAAGACAGACAGACATAGAAGCAGGCTTATCTAACGACACAGACAGACATTGAGACAGGCATATCTATCCAGAAAAAGAGGCAGGCACATCTAGCCACACAGACAAAAATAGAGCCAAGCTTATTAACCATGACAGACAGACATAGAGGCAGATTTATCTAGCCAGACAGGCAGATATGGAGGCAATCTTATTTAGAGAGACAGCCAGAGATAGAGGCAGGAATATCTAGACAGACACACAGTCAAACAGGCAGGCATATCTAGCAAGACAGACATACGTAGAAGCAGGCTTATATAAAAAGACCGACAGAGTCAAGCTTATCCATTGAGACAGACATACAGTCATGGCCAAAAGTTTTGAGAATGACACAAATATTAATTTTTACAAAGTCTACTGCTTCACTTTTTCTAATGGCAATTTACATTTACTCCAGAATGTTATAAAGAGTGATCAGCTTAACAGCAATTACTTGCAAAGTCAATATTTGGCTAGAAAATGAACTTTATCCCCCAAAACACATTTCAACATCATTGCAGCCCTGCCTTAAAAGGACCAGCTAACCTCTTTTCAGTGATTGCTCCATTAACACAGGTGTGGGTGTTGATGAAGACATGGCTGGAGATCAATCTGTCATGATTAAGTAAGAATGACACCACTAGACACTTTAAAAGGAGGCTGGTGCTTGGCATCATTGTTTCTCTTCTGTTAACCATGGTTATCTCTAAAGAAACACGTGCAGTCATCATTGCAATGCACAAAAATGGCCTAACAGGGAAGAGTATCGCAGCTAGAAAGATTGCACCTCAGTCAACAATCTATCGCATCATCAAGAACTTCAAGGAGAGAGGCTCCATTGTTGCCAAAAAGGCTCCAGGGCGCCTAAGAAAGAGCAGCAAGCGCCAGGACCGTCTCTTAAAAGTGTTTCAGCTGCGGGATCGGGCTACCAGCAGTGCAGAGCTTGCTCAGGAATGGCAGCAGGCAGGTGTGAGTTCATCTGCACGCACTGTGAGGCGGAGTCTCTTGGAGCAAGGCCTGGTCTCAAGGAGGGCAGCAAAGAAGCCACTTCTCTCCAGAAAAAAACATCATGGACAGACTGATATTATGCAAAAGGTACAGGCAGTGGACTGCTGAGGACTGGGGTAAAATTATTTTCTCTGATGAATCCCCTTTTCGATTGTTTGGGACATCAGGAAAACGCCTCATTCGGAGAAGACAAGGTGAGCGCTACCACCAGTCTTGTCTCATGCCAACTGTTAAGCATCCTGAAACCATTCATGTGTGGGGTTGCTTCTCAGCCAAGGGAATTGGCTCTCTCACAGTCTTGCCTAAAAACACAGCCATGAATAAAGAATGGTACCAGAATGTCCTCCAAGAGCAACTTCTCCCAACCCTCCAAGAGCAGTTTGGCGATCAACAATGCCTTTTCCAGCATGATGGAGCACCTTGCCATAAAGCAAAGGTGATAACTAAATGGCTCAGGGAACAAAACATAGAGATTTTGGGTCCACGGCTTGGAAACTCCCCAGATCTTAATCCCATTGAGAACTTGTGGTCAATCATCAAGAGACGGGTGGACAAACAAAAACCAAAAAATTCTGACAAAATGAAAGCATTGATTGTGCAAGAATGGACTGCTATCAGTCAGGATTTGGTCCAGAAGTTGATTGAGAGCATGCCAGGGAGAATTGCAGAGGTCCTGAAGAAGAAGGGTCAACACTGCAAATATTGACTTGCTGCATTATCTCATTCTAATTGTCAATATAAGCTTTTGTTACTCATATGTTTGCAATTATATTTCTGTCTGTGATAAAAACATCTGTCAAACACACACATAAAAACCAGAGGGCAGCAGATCATGTGAAAATATAATATTTGTGTCATTCTCAAAACTTTTGGCCATGACTGTACATAAAGGCAGTCTTATTAAGTGAGACAGACAGACATAGAATCATGCATATCTAGCAAAACAGACACATAGAAGCAGACTTATCTAGTGTCACAGACCTTGAAGCAGGCTTATCTAGCCAGACAAACAAACATAAAAGCAAGCTTATCTACTGAGACAGACAGACATACATATCTAGCGAGACAGACAGCCAGACATAGAAGCGGGATTATCTAGCGAGACAGACAGACATAGAAGCGGGAATATCTAGTGACACAGACATAGAGACAAGCTTATGTACAGAGACAGATATAAAAGCATGCATATCTAAAAGACTGACAGACATAGAAGCAGCCTTATCTAGCGACACAGACAGAGATTGAGGCAGGCTTAGCTAGCAATAGAGACAAACATAGAGGCAAGCTTATCTATCTGAGGTAGACATTGAGGCACGCTTATCTAGCCAGACAAACATAGAAGCAAGCTTATCTCCTGAGACATATATAGGAGCATGCATATCTAGCGAGACATATAGACATAGAAGCGGGCTTATCTAGCGACACAGACAAACACAAAGCCAGGCTTATCTAGCCAGACAGACAAACATAGAAGCAAGTTTATCTAACGAGACAGACAGACATAGAAGCCTGCTTGTCTAGTGAGACAGACATAGAAGCGGGCTTATCTAGCGGCACAGACATAGAGACATGCTTATCTAGCCAGACAGACAAACATAGAGTCAAGCTTATGTACAGAGACAGACATAAAAGAATGCATATGTAAAAAGACTGACAGACATAGATGCGGGCTTATCTAATGACATGGACAGACATATAGCCAAGCTTATCTAGCCAGATAGACAAACATAGAAGAAAGTTTATCTAACGAGACAGACATAGAGGCATATCTAGCAAAACAGACAGACATAGAAGCGGGCTTATCTAGTGGTACAGACCTTGAGGCAGGCTTATCTAGCCAGACAAACATAAAAGCAAGCTTGTCTACCGAGACAGACAGACATAGAGGAATGCATATCTAGCGAGACAGACAGACATAGAAGTGGGCTTGTCTAGCGACACAGACCTTGAGGCAGGCTTATCTAGCCAGACAAACAAAAATCAAGTTTATCGACCGAGACAGACAGACATAGAGGCATGCATATATAGCGAGACAGACAGACATAGAAGGGGGCTTATCTAACGACACAAACATTTAGCCAGGCTTATCTAGCCAGATAGACAAACATAGAAGCAAGTTTATCTTACGAGACAGACATGGAGGCATATCTAGCAAACAGATAGACATAGAAGTGGGCTTATCTAGTGGCACAGACCTTGAGGCAGGCTTATCTAGCCACACAAACAAACACAAAAGCAGGCTTGTCTACCGAGACAGACAGACATAGAGGCATGCATATCTAGCGAGACAGACAGACATAGAAGTGGGCTTATCTAGCCACACAGACCTTGAGGCAGGCTTATCTTGCCAGACAAACAAACATAAAAGCAAGCTTATCTACCGAGACAAAGAGACATAGAGGCATGCATATCTAGCGAGACAGACAGACATACAAGTGGGCTTATCTAGCGACACAGACCTTGAGGCAGGCTTATCTGCCAGACAAACAAACATAAAAGCAAGATTATCTACCGAGACAGACAGACATATAGGCATGCATATCTAGCGAGACAGACAGACATAGAAGTGGGCTTATCTAGCGACACAGACAGACATAGCAGCGAGCTTATCTAGCGACAGATATTGAGGCAGGCTTATCTAGCCAGACAGACAAACACAGAGGCAAGCTTATGTACAGAGACAGACATAAAAGCATGCATATCTAAAAAGACTGACAGACATAGAAGCGGGCTTATCTAGCGACACTGACAGAGATTGAGGCAGGCTTAGCTAGCCAGACAATCATAGAAGCAAGCTTATCTCCTGAGACAGATATAGGAGCATGCATATCTAGCGAGACAAACAGACATAGAAGCGTGCTTATCTAGCGACACAGACAAACAAAAAGCCAGGCTTATCTAGCCAGACAGAAAAACGTAGAAGCAAGTTTATCTTACGAGACAGACAGAAATACAAGCCTGCTTATCTAGTGATACAGACAGATATAGAGCCAGGCTTATCTAATTAGAAAGCCAGACATAGAGGCAGGTATATCTAGTCACACAAACAGACATAGAGGCAGGCTTATTAAGAGAGACAGACAGATATAGAAGCATGCATATCTAGCACGACAGACAGACATAGACTCAGGCTTATCTAGCGACACAAACAGACATTAAGGTGATTTATCTAGCAACACATAGAGGCAGGCTTATCTAGTTAGGCAGCTAGACATAGAGGTAGGCATAGCTAGTATATTTAGACATGCAGACAGACATAGGGGCAGGCTTATTAAGTGAGACAGACAGATATAGCAGTATGCATATCTAGAAAGACAGATAGCTGTTGTGAATGGGTTTGAGATGAGTTCTGAGCAGAGACTCCCTCTGGTGGTTACAAGCGGTACGGGTCTGTTCAGTGAAGATTGTGAGGAATGGGAATCAGGTGTTACTGACTGGTCTTATATAAGGGAGTCACCTTCCCATCAGGGTTGCCGGTGATCAATTGTTCTGGTCTGAATCCTTTATTCCAGTTTCCCTTGTAGCCTGCTGTGTCGTGTCTGCATCTCCTGCTAACAGATAAGACATTTTCTTCTTTTGTGTTTGTGCTATATTTTTGCTTTTTGTCCTGCACTTCTGTGGGGGCCTCCAGGGTCCCCTCCGGGGGCTTCTGCCCTCTCAGTTTTGTTCAGCCACTTATGTTTGTACTTTTGCTTTTTCCAGTTTTTTCAGTGGCTGCTGTTTTGATTTTTGTTACACCAGAGAACTAATTTAGGTGGAAGAGGTCGTGTGATCTCAGGTATTTTTTGAAATTAGTAGAGTTGGCGCTTTTCAGGGTTTTCTGGGATTGCAGTAAGTACCCTTCCTATCCTTTTCTATTTAGTTAGTTTGGGCCCCAGCGTTTGCTCATACTATTTTCTTTCTGTGTCAGTATTTCATCTTGTCTAACCGCCATTACATGTTTGGGGGCTTTCTATTATCTTTGGGGTTCTGCTCCGGGGCAGATAGCTTTCCTATATCTATCTTCAGGTGTAGTTAGTTTCTCAGGCTGTGACGAGGCGTCTAGGACCAACGTAAGAACGCTCCACGGCTGCCTCTAGTTGTGGTGGTTAGTCAGGGTACTGCAATCTCATAGATTCCAACTGCTCTGGTGTATTGCCTTTTTTACCTGCACTCCTCAGCTACCGAAACATAACAGTATCACCGGCCCAAAAATTGAAAATTGTATGGTACTCACAGAAGGGAAAAAATATTGTGAAAGAAAAAAGGTTGTCAGAGTTGTCAGAGATATTTTTCTATTTGTTGCATTTTTTTTTTTTTTCCCTCTGTATCTCTGGGTGCTGGGGAGGATCTTTTTTCTCAATGGAGTTTGCACAGTTGTCTGGCCGTGTGGATCAGCTTGCCACTGAGGTTCAGAGTATTGCTGCATATCTTGCTAGGTTGCCTGTTGTGGAACCTAGGATCCCCATGCCAGATTTGTTTTTGGGGGATCGAGCTAAGTTTCAGAATTTCAAAAATAATTGTAAATTGTTTTTTGCCTTAAAATCTAAGTCCTCAGGGAACGCAGCGCAGCAGGTTCAAATTATCATCTCTCTCCTGCGCGGCGATCCTCAGGATTGGGCTTTTTCCCTGACACCTGGGGATCCTGTTTTGAGTGATGTTGATGCATTTTTTCAGGCTTTGGGGTTATTGTACGATGAGCCTAATGTCACTGATCAAGCTGAAAAAGCCTTGTTGGCATTAAATCAGAGGCCTTATGACGCTGAGTTATACTGTCAGAGATTCCGTAGGTGGGCAGTCCTGACCAAATGGAATGACGACGCTTTGGCAGCCCTTTTCCGGAAGGGTCTGTCAGATAATGTAAAGGATGTTATGGTGGGATTCCCTGTCCCCTCTGGTCTCAATGATTCTATGTCATTAGCGATTCAAATTGACAGACGTTTGCGTGAGCGGAGAAGTATGCGTGGAGTGATGTTGCCTTGTGAGCCAGCTTCTGAGCCCATGCAGTGTGATGGAGTGGTGTCTGGGGCACAGCGTCATGAGTTTCGAAAGCGCAATGGGTTATGTTTCTACTGTGGTGATGCCTCTCATGCTATTTCAGTCTGCCCTAAGCGGGG
>JARQOD010007417.1:0-39287 GCA_033576555.1 Oophaga sylvatica | reverse complement strand
TCCTCCTCCCCCCCAACACCCACTTTTCCCCCCAACACCCCAGTCCCCTTTCCTCCCCCATACACTCCCCCCTCCTCCCCCCCCACACACCTAGTCTCCCCCCCCCCCCCAACCCCTCGCTCTCCTCCTCCCCCAACCCCGCCCCTCCTCCCCCCAAAAATCATCCCCCCCCCAAAAACCCCCAACTTCCTCCCCCCCCTACCCCCAGCTCTCCCCCCCCAACCCACCCAGCTCTCCCCCCCCCCATACCCCTCAGCCTCCTCCCCCAACACCTCACTCTCCTCCTCCCCCAACACCTCAGCTCTCCTCCTCCCCCAACCTCAGCTCTCCTCCTCCCCCATACACCTCAGCTCTCCCTCCCCCCAAAACCTCAGCTCTCCTCCTCCCCATACACCTCCTCTCCTCCTCCTCCCCCCCACACCTCAGCTCTCCTCCTCCCCCCATACACCTCAGCTCTCCTCCTCCCCCCATACACCTCAGCTCTCCTCCTCCCCAAACACCTCAGCTCTCCTCCTCCCCACACACCTCAGCTCTCTCTCCCCCATACACCTCCTCTCCCTCCTCCCCCATACACCTCACTCCTCCTCCCTCCCCCCATACACCTCAGTCTCCTCCTCCCCATACACCTCAGCTCTCTCCTCCTCCCCATACACCTCAGCTCTCCTCCTCCCCCCATACACCTCACTCTCCTCCCCCATACACCTCAGCTCTCCCTCCTCCCCATACACCTCAGCTTCCTCCTCCCCCCATACACCTCAGCTCTCCTCTCCTCCCATACACCTCCTCTCCTCCCCCCCATACACCTCACTCTCCTCTCCCCCCTACACCTCCTCTCCTCCCCCCCATATACACCTCAGCTCTCCCTCCTCCCCCATACACCTCGCTCTCTCTCCTCCCCCCATACACCTCCTCTCTCCCCAATACACCTCAGCTCTCCTCCCCCCCAAACCTCAGCTTCTCCTCCTCCCCCCAAACACCTCGCTCTCCCCTCCTCCCCCATACACCTCAGCTCTCCTCCTCCCCCATAACCACTCTCCTCCTCCCCCCAACACCTCCTCCTCTCCCTCCCCCCATACACCTCAGCTCTCCTCCCCCCCCATACACCTCAGCTCTCCTCTCCCCCCATACACCTCAGCTCTCCTCCTCCCCACTACACCTCAGCCTCAACTCCTCCCCCCATACACCTCAGCTCTCCTCCTCCCCCCAACACCTCCGCTCTCCTCCCCCCATACACCTCAGCTCTCCTCCTCCCCCCATACACCTCAGTCTCCTCCTCCCCCAACACCTCCTCTCTCCTCCTCCCCCACACCTCAGCTCTCCTCCTCCCCCCATACACCCTCAGCTCCCCCTCCCCATACACCTCAGCTCTCCTCCCCCCATACACCTCAGTTCCTCCTCCCCCACACACCTCAGCCTCCTCCCCCCCCATACACCTCAGCTCCTCCCCCCATACACCTCAGCTCTCCTCCTCCCCCTACACCTCAGCTCTCTCCTCCCCATACACCTCAGCTCTCCCTCCTCCCCACACACCTCAGCTCTCCTCCTCCCCCCCATACCTCAGCTCTCCTCCTCCCCATACACCTCAGCTCTCCTCCCCCAACACCTCCTCCCTCCTCCCCCATACACCTCAGCTCTCCATCCCCCATACACCTCAGCTCCCTCCCTCCCCCCATACACCTCAGCTCTCCTCCTCCCCCAACACCTCAGCTCTCCTCCCCCCATACACCTCATTTCCTCCTCCCCCACACACCTCAGCTCTCCTCCCCCCCCCACACCTCAGCTCTCCTCCCCCCATACACCTCAGCTCTCCCCCCCCCCACACACTCAGCTCTCCTCCCCCCCCATACACCTCAGCTCTCCCCCCCCCCATACACCTCAGCTCTCCCCTCCCCCCATACACCTCAGCTCTCCTCCTCCCCCACCATCAGCTCTCCTCCCCCCCACACACCTCAGCACTCCTCCTCCCCCACCACCTCAGCTCTCCTCCTCCCCCCATACACCTCAGCTCTCCTCCCCCCATACACCTCAGCTCTCCTCCTCCCCCCCAACACCTCAGCTCTCCTCCTCCCCCCACACTCAGCTCTCCTCCTCCCCCAACACCTCACTCTCCCTCCCCCCCCCACCCAGCTCTCCTCCCCATACACCTCAGCTCTCCTCCTCCCCCAACACCTCAGCTCTCCTCCCCATACACCTCAGCTCTCCTCCTCCCCCAACACCTCTCTCCTCCCCCCCCATAACCTCCTCCCCCCCCACACCTCAGCTCTCCTCCTCCCCATACACCTCAGCTCTCCTCCTCCCCCAACACCTCAGCCCTCCCCTCCTCCCCCCCCCATACACCTCTCTCCTCCCCCCCCATACACCTCAGCTCTCCTCCTCCCCCATACACCTCACTCTCCTCCTCCCCCATACACCTCAGCTCTCCTCCTCCCCCATACACCTCAGCTCTCCTCCTCCCCCCATACACGTCAGCTCTCCTCCCCCCCATACACCTCAGCTTCTCCTCCTCCCCCCATACACCTCAGCTCTCCTCCTCCCCCATACACCTCAGCTCTCCTCCTCCCCCATACACCTCCTCTCCTCCTCCCCCAACACCTCAGCTCTCCTCCTCCCCCCATACACCTCATTTCTCCTCCTCCCCCATACACCTCAGCTCCCCTCCTCCCCCCATACACCTCAGCTCTCCTCCCCCATACACCTCCTCCTCCCCCCCCCATACACCTCCATCTCTCCTCCCCCCCCCATACACCTCCTCTCCTCCTCCCCTCATCACCTCCTCTCTCTCTCCTCCCCCCCATACACCTCAGCTCTCCTCCTCCTCCTCCCCCCATACACCTCCTCCTCCTCCTCACCCTCCTTCTCCCTACACCTCAACCTCTCACTCCTCCCCCCATACACCTCAGCTCTCCTCCTCCCCATACACCTCCTCTCCTCCTCCCCCCATACACCTCCTCTCTCCTCCTCCCCATACACCTCCTTCTCCTCCTCCCCCATACACCTCCCTCTCCTCCTCCCCCCACCTCCTCTCACCTCCCCCCATACACCTCACTCTCCCCTCCCCCATACACCTCAGCTCTCCTCCTCCCCCATACACCTCAGCTCTCCTCCTCCCCCATACCCACCCTCCCACTCTCCTCCTCCCCCCATACACCTCAGCTCCCTCCTCCCCCATACACCTCAGCTCTCCTCCTCCCCCATACACCTCCTCCTCTCCTCCTCCTCCCCATACACCTCAGCTCTCCTCCTCCTCCCCCATACACCTCAGCTCTCCTCCTCCCCATACACCTCAGCTCTCCTCCTCCCCCATACACCTCAGCTCTCCTCCTCCCCCATACACCTCCCTCTCCTCCTCCCCCCCATACCTCAGCTCTCCTCCTCCCCCCATACACCTCAGCTCTCCTCCTCCCCCATACACCTCAGCTCTCCTCCTCCCCCATACACCTCCTCTCCTCCTCCCCCATACACCTCAGCTCTCCTCCCCACACACCTCAGCCTCCTCCTCCCCCCCCATACACCTCAGTCTCCTCCCCATACACCTCAGCTCTCCTCCCCCCCCCATACACCTCAGCTCTCCTCCCCCCATACACCTCAGCTCTCCTCCTCCCCCCATACACCTCCTCTCTCCTCCTCCCCCCATACACCTCAGCCTCCTCCTCCCCCCCATACACCTCAGCTCTCCCCCCCCCAACACTCAGTTCCTTCCCCCCCACCTCGTCTCCTCCCCCCATACACCTCTCTCCTCCCCCCCAACCACCTCCCACCCCCCCCCCCCACCAGCTCCCTCCCCCCCTCTCCTCCCCCCCCACCCCTCCTCCCCCAATACCTCATTCCCTCCCCCCCCACCCTCCCCCCCCCAAACCCCTCTCCCCCTTCCCCCCCATAACCCCCTCCCTCCCCCCCAACACCTCTCTCCTCCCCCCTACCCCCAGTCTCCTCCCCCATACACCCTCTCTCCTCCCCACCTCTTCCTCCCCAACCTCGCTCTCCTCCTCCCCAACCCCATCCCCCCCCCCATACACCCCTCCCCCCCCTACACCCAACCCTCCCCCCCCCCCTCAGCTCTCCCCCCCCCTCCTCCTCCTCCCCAACACCTCGCTCTCCCCCCCCCCACACTCAGTCTCCCCTCCCCACACACCCACCTCAGCTCCCCTCCCCCCTACACTCAGCTCTCCTCTCCCCATACACTCAGCTCTCCTCCTCCCCATACCTACCTCCTCTCCCCCCCATACACCTTCACCTCCTCCCCCCTACACCTCTTTCTCTCTCCCCTCCCCATACCCTCCTCTCCCCCCCCCATACACCTCAGTCCTCTCCTCCCATCCCCATCCCTCCCCCTCACCTCCTCCCCCCCCCCCTCACCTCCTCCCCTCTCCCAAACCCTCCTCCCTCCCCCCATACACTCAGCTCTCCCTCCTCCCCCCTAACCTCTCTCCTCCTCTCCCCATACACCTCCTCTCTCCTCCTCCCCCCATACACTCCTCTCCTCCCCCCCATACACCTCCCTCCTCCTCCCCATACACCTCCTCTCCTCCCCCCCATACACCTCCTCTCTCCTCCCCTCCTCCCCTCACTCCCCCTCACCCCTACCACCTAACTTCCTCCCTCCCCCCCATACCTCAGCTCTCCTCCTCCCCCATACACCTCACTCTCCTCCTCCCCCATACACCTCAGCTCTCTCTCCCCCACCCCCAGTCTCCTCCCTCCCCCATACACCTCGCTCTCCTCCTCCCCACCCTTAGCTCTCCTCCTCCCCCCACACTCACTCAGCTCTCCCCTCCCCCACACCCTCTCCCTCCCTCCTCCTCCCCTACACCCTCAGCTCTCCTCCTCCCCATACACCTCCTCCTCCTCCCCCCATACACCTCAGCTTCCTCCCCCCATACACCTCAGCTTCCTCCTCCCCCCCACCCACCTTCCTCCTCCCCCTCACCTCAGCTCTCCTCCTCCCACACCCAGCTCTCCTCTCCCCCCTACTCAGCTCCCCTCCTCCCCCCATACACCCTAGCTCTCCTCCCCCCATACACCTCCTCTCCTCCTCCCCACCCTCAGCTTCTCCTCCCCCCTACACCTCAGCTCTCTCCTCCTCCCTCCCCCCTACACCTCCTCTCCTCCCTCCTCCCCCTCCCCTCACTCCCCTCCCCCATACACCCCTCCTCCTCCCTACCCCCCTCTCCCTCCCTCCCTCCTCCCCCCCATACACCTCAGCTCTCCTCCTCCCCCACACCCTCGCTCTCCTCCCCCCCATACACCTCAGCTCCTCCCCCTCCCTCCCTCCCCCCCATACCTCAGCTCCCTCCTCCCCCATACACCTCACTCTCCTCCTCCCCATACACTCCTTCTCCTCCTCCCCATCACCTCTCCCTCCCCCCATTCCCTCACCTCCCTCCCCATACCCTCAGCTCTCCCTCCCCTAACCTCAGCTCCCTCCCCCACACCTCCTCTCCCCCCACCCCCACCACTCTCGCTTCCCCCATCCCCCTCCAGCTCTCCTCCTCCCCATCACCACCTCCCTCGGGGGGGAGGGGGGAGGGGGGTGGGGGGGGGGAGAGGGGGGGGGGGGGGGGGGGGGGGGGGGGGGAGGGGGGGGGGGGGGGGGGGGAGGGGGGGGGGGGGGGGGGGGGGGGGGGGGGAGGGGGGGGGGAGGGGGGGGGGGGGGGGGATAGGGGGGGGGGGAGGGGGGGGGGGGGGGGGGGGGGGAGGGGGGGGGGGGGGGGGGGGAGGGTGGGGGGGGGGAGGGGGGGGGGGAGGGGGGAGGGGGGGGGGGGGGGGGAGGGGGGGGGGGGGGGAGGGGGTGAGGGGGGGGGGGGGGGGGGGGGGGGTGGGGGGGGGGGGGGGGGGGGGGGGGGGGAGGGGAGGGGGGGGGGGGGGGGAGGGGGGGGAGGGGGGGGGGGGGGGGGGGGGGGGGGGGGGGGGGGGGGGGGGGGGGGGGGGGGGGGGGGGGGGGGGGGAGGGGGGGGGGGGGGGGGGGGGGGGGGGGGGGGGGGAGGGGGAGGGTGGGGGGGGGGGGGGGGGAGGGGGGGGGGGGGGGGGGGGGGGGAGGGGGGGGGGGGGGGGGGGGGGGGGGGAGGGGGGGGGGGGGGGGGGGGGGGGGGGGGGGGGGGGGGGGGGGGAGGGGGGGGGGGGGGGGGGGGGGGGGAGGGGGGGGGGGGGGGGGGGGGGGGGGGGGGGGGGGGGGGGGGGGGGGGGGGGGGGGGGGGGGGGGGGAGGGGGGGGGGGGGGGGGGGGGGGAGGGGGGTGAGGGGGAGGGGGGGAGGGGAGGGGGATGGGAGGGGGGATGGGGGGAGAGGGAGAGGAGGGGGGGGTAGGGGGGGGAGGGGGGGGGAGGGGGGGGGTGAGGGGGTGGAGGGGGGGGGGGGGTGGTGGGGGGGAGGGGGGGGGGAGGGAGGGTGGGGGGGGGGAGGGGGGGAGGGGGGGGGGGGAGGGGGATGAGGGGAAGGGGGGGGGGGGGGTAGGGGAGGGGGGGAGTGGGGGGGGGGAGGGGGGGGGTGGGGGAGGGGGGGGGGGGAGGGGGGAGGGGGGGGGGAGGGAGGGGGGGAGGGGAGGGGGAGGGGGGGAGGGGGAGAGGGAGGTGGGAGGGGGGGTGAGTGGGGGGAGGGGTAGGGGGGGGGGGAGTGGAGGGGGGAGGGAGGGGATGGGACGTGTGGGGAGGGGGGGGGGGGGGGGGGGGGGGGGGGGGAGTGGGGTGAGGGGGGGGGGGGGAGGGAGGGGGGAGGGGGGGGGGGGGAGGGGGGGGGGGAGAGGGTGGGGGAGGGGGGGGGAGGGGGGGGGGGGGGAGGGGGGGGGGGGGAGGGGGGGGTGGGGGGAGGGGGGAGGGGGGGGGAGGGGGGGGGGGGGAGGAGGGGGGTCAGGTGGGGGGAGAGGGGGGGGGGGGGGGGGGGGAGGGGAGGGGGAGGGGGAGGGAGGGAGGGGGGGGGAGGGGGGGGAGGGAGGGGGGGTGGGAGGGGGGGGGGAGGGGGGGGGAGGGAGTGGGGGGGGGGGGGGTGGTGGGGGGGGAGGGGAGGAGGGGGAGGGGGGGGAAGGGGGGGGGGGGGGGGGAAGGGGGGGGGGGGGGGGGGGTGGGGAGGGGGGGGGAAGGGGGGGGGTGGGGAGGTGGGAGTAGGTGGGAGGGGGGAGGGGGGGGTGGGGGGGGGGGTATGGGGATGGGGGGGGGGGGGGGGATGGGGAGGGGGGGGGGAGGGGAGGGGGGGGGGGGGCGAGGTGGGGGGGGAGGGGGGAGAGGGGGGGGGAGGGGGAGGGAGAGGGGGAGGGGGGGGAAGGGGGGAGGGGGGAGGGGGTGGGGAGGGGAGGGGGGGGGGAGGAGTGGAGGGGGAGGGAGGGGGGGGGGGGGGGTGAGGGAGGAGGGGAGGGGGGGAGAGGGGGGAGGAGGGGGGGAAGGGGGGGGGGGAGGGGGGGGGGGGGGGAGGGTGGGGTGAGGGGGGGGGGGAGGGGGGGGGAGGGGGGGGGGGGGAGGTGGGAGGGGGGGGAGGGGGGGGGAGATGGGAGAGGGAGGGGAGGGAGGGGTGGGGGGGGGAGGGGGGGGGGGGGGGAGGGGGGAGGAGGGGGGGGGGGGGTAGGGGAGGGGGGGGGGGGGGGGGGGGAGGAGGGGGATGGGGGGGGGGGTAGGGGAGGGGGAGGGGGGGGGGGAGGGGGGGGGGGAGGGGGGGAGGGGAGGGGGGTGGGGGGGGAGGGGGGGTGGGGGGGGGGGGGGGAGGGGGGGGGGGGGGAGGGGGAGGGGGGGGGGGGGGGGGGAGGAGGGGGGGTGGGAGTGGGGAAGGGGGGGGGAGGGGGCGGGGGGGGGGAGGGGTGAGGGGAGGGGGGGGGAGAGGGGGAGGGGGGGGAGGGGAGGTGAGGAGGGGAGGAGGGGGGGGGGGGAGGGAGGGGAGGGGGGGGAGGGGGGGGGGGGGGGGAGGGAGGGGGGGGGGGGGGGGGGAGGGGATGAGGGGGGGGGAGGAGGGAGGGGGGGAGGGGGGGTGGGGAGGGGGAGGGAGGGGGGGGGGGGGGGGAGAGGGGGGGTGGGGAGAGGGGTGGGGGGGAGGGGGGAGGAGAGGGGAGGTGGGGAGAGAGGGGGAGGGGGAGAGGAGGGGGGGAGGGGGAGGGGGTGTAGGGGGGGGGAGAGGAGGGGGGAGGGGGGAGGGGGAGGGGGAGAGTAGGGGGGAGGGGAGGGGGGATGAGGAGGGGGTTGGGGGAGGGTGAGGGGGAGGGGAGAGAGAGGGGGGGGGGGGGGGGTGGGGGTGAGGGGGGGGGGGAGGGGGGGGAGGGGGGGGGGGGAGGGGGGGGGGAGAGAGGAGGTGTATGGGGGAGGTGTATGTGGGGAAGAGGAGAGAGGAGGTGTATGGGGAGGAGGAGAGAGGAGGTGTATGGGGAGGAGGAGAGAGGATGTGTATGGAAGGAGGAGGAGAGAGGAGGTGTATGGGGGAGGAGGAGAGTATGTGTATGGAAGGAGGAGGGAGAGGAGGTGTATGGAAGGAGGAGGAGAGAGGAGGTGTATGGAAGGAGGAGGAGAGAGGAGGTGTATGGAAGGAGGAGGAGAGAGGAGTGTGATGATATTGCAAGCTTCATGTCTTGTGCTGTTGCTAGCACTACAACCCCCTTCCCCCCCCCTGTCATCCTGCACTCAGGCAGTGTAATGTGAGCTGCCAGTGCTGGAAGTTTTCCCGCTTCACCGCAGGGGTCCTGCATTGTCCGAACACGTGCTTTCTTCCTATAGCAGCCATGTTGGAGTATTCATTCTCTTTTGGTTAATAACACGGTGGGAGCATTCGCTAGAAACACGAAAGTTACTGTGTTGAACCATGCGCCGATGGGCATCGTTCCCGTGGTACTGGTAAACCCGTAACTCCAACAGAACCCGAGAAATGGAATTCTCGGGTGCCCCATGAACTAGCCCACCCAAGTGTGGGCTCATTGGAACCGTCATTTCAACGCAAGACCATTGATAGGTCTGCCATTATTCTGCTAGGTTCACAGAACGAGTTATGAACCTTATGATATCGCAGAGCTCAAACCATAGCTTGTAGCCAGGGGAGGTGGCTAGAGGACCAGCCCTTTTTGTGAGGTCAGAAGCTGACATGCATAAGTCTTACAGTGAAGTTGCTTACCAGTTGGCTTTCTGCTGGGACGTGCTGAGTAAGAGATCTACCAATGAACTATGACGTGTGGCTCCTTCCCCAGCCTGGCTTGTCTTGCCTGTAACAACCATGTGAGTTATCTTTCATTCTTAATCCCATTTTATTTTATAACTGCATCTGTACATAACGATATTGTCTCAGTTTGTTACATCTTTTTATATTATATAAGCACTGCCTGATTTTAAGGAATACACCTATAAATTTATTAGTTTGTTTCTCTGCTCTATAAACGAATCTGCACGTGCCTGAGGTAACTACGCTACTGTTTTGGGGTTGCTACGGACCCTCTTGATAAATTGTGTATTAAGTCAAACCCGTAGCTGGTGGCAGCTAAAGGAAGGGGTGTAAAGTGTTAATCTATTGGGTGACGCTGGCAGTGACGCAGCGGGGTTTATAAGGGTACTGCCTGGCTGCAGCCAGGAGTAATTATAATGCCCTCACTGCAGCGTGCCCAATAGCCAGCACACATCCAAGTGACCCGTCTGGCGACCAATTATCCTAGGTGCAGTTCCCTGACTGACCTGAGGGTAAGGGGGGCGCCAGAGAGCTGCAAGTTCCTAAGTGGAAGTGGGATAGTTATAAATCCCTGCAGTTTACTGGGTCGGACGGCAGCAGCCGTCGTGTGTGTGCACGTTCCATCACATGTGGTGGCAGCGGTGGGATCACAAGCCGTGACCCCCGGGCTACCGTGTGGCGGACTGTGTGCCCGTTCATCACATATTGGTGGCAGCGGTGGGATCACAAGCCGTGACCCCGGGCTACCGTGTGGCGGACTGTGTGCCCGTTCATCACCTATTGGTGGCAGCGGTGGGATCACAAGCCGTGACCCCGGGCTACGTGTGGCGGACTGTGTGCCCGTTCATCACAAGGAGGTGTATTGGGAAGGAGGAGAGAGGAAGTATATGGGGGAGGAGGAGAGAAGAGGTGTATGGGGGGGGAGGAGGAGAGAGGAGGTGTATGGGGTGGGGAGGAGAGAGAGAGGAGTGTATGGGTGGGAGGAGGAGAGAGGAGGTGTATGGGGAGGAGGAGAGAGGAGGTGTATGGGGAGGAGGAGAGAGGAGGTGTATGGGGAGGAGGAGAGAGGAAGTGTATGGGGAGGAGGAGAGAGGAAGTGTATGGGGAGGAGGAGAGCTGAGGTGTATGGGGGGGAGGAGCTGAGGTGTATGGGGGAGGAGGAGAGAGGAGGTGTTAGGGGGAGGAGGAGAGGAGTAGGTGTTAGGGGAGGAGGAGAGAGGAGGTGTATGGGGAGGAGGAGAGAGGAGGTGTATGGGGGAGGAGGAGAGAGGAGGTGTATGGGGGAGGAGAGAGGAGGTGTATGGGGGGAGGAGAGAGGAGGTGTATGGGGAGGAGGAGAGAGGATGTGTATGGAGGAGAGGAGGTGTTAGGGGGAGGAGGAGAGAGGAGGTGTATGGGGAGGAGGAGAGAGGAGGTGTATGGGGGAGGTGGAGAGAGGAGGTGTATGGGGGAGGTGGAAAGAGGAGGTGTTAGGGGGAGGAGGAGAGAGGAGGTGTATGGGGGAGGAGGAGAGAGGAGGTGTATGGGGGGGAGGAGGAGAGAGGAGGTGTATGGAGGAGAGAGGAGGTGTATGGGGGGAGGAGGAGAGAGGAGGTGTATGGGGGAGGAGGAGGAGGAGTGCTGAGGTGTATGAGGGGAGGAGAGCTGAGCTGTATGGGCGGGAGGATGTGGTATATGTGGCGGGAGGAGATGTTGAATGGGGGACGAGGAGAGCTGAGGTGTATGGGGGGAGTAGGTGGTGTGTGTATACGGTTGTAGCGCGTGAAGGTATGATGTGTGTGTATCCTTTGTAGCATGGGGGGCTATGAAGTGCGTGTGTATCCGATGTAGAGCGGGGGGCTATGACGTGTGTGTGTGTGTGTATCCGATGTAGAGCGGGGGACTATGACGTGTGTGTGTGTGTACAGTCATGGCCAAAAGTTTTGAGAATGACACAAATATTAATTTTTACAAAGTCTACTGCTTCACTTTTTCTAATGGCAATTTGCATATACTCCAGAATGTTATAAAGAGTGATCAGCTTAACAGCAATTATTTGCAAAGTCAATATTTGGCTAGAAAATGAACTTTATCCCCAAAACACATTTCAACATCATTGCAGCCCTGCCTTAAAAGGACCAGCTAACCTCTTTTCAGTGATTGCTCCATTAACACAGGTGTGGGTGTTGATGAGGACATGGCTGGAGTTCAATCTGTCATGATTAAGTAAGAATGACACCACTGGACACTTTAAAAGGAGGCTGGTGCTTGGCATCATTGTTTCTCTTCCGTTAACCATGGTTATCTCTAAAGAAACACGTGCAGTCATCATTGCAATGCACAAAAATGGCCTAACAGGGAAGAGTATCGCAGCTAGAAAGATTGCACCTCAGTCAACAATCTATCGCATCATCAAGAACTTCAAGGAGAGAGGTTCCATTGTTGCCAAAAAGGCTCCAGGGCGCCCAAGAAAGACCAGCAGGCGCCAGGACCGTCTCTTAAAAGTGTTTCAGCTGCGGGATCGGGCTACCAGCAGTGCAGAGCTTGCTCAGGAATGGCAGCAGGCAGGTGTGAGTGCATCTGCACGCACTGTGAGGCGGAGACTCTTGGAGCAAGGCTTGGTCTCAAGGAGGGCAGCAAAGAAGCCACTTCTCTCCAGAAAAAACATCATGGACAGACTGATATTCTGCAAAAGGTACAGGCAGTGGACTGCTGAGGACTGGGGTAAAGTTATTTTCTCTGATGAATCCCCTTTTCGATTGTTTGGGACATCAGGAAAACGCCTCATTCGGAGAAGACAAGGTGAGCGCTACCACCAGTCTTGTCTCATGCCAACTGTTAAGCATCCTGAAACCATTCATGTGTGGGGTTGCTTCTCAGCCAAGGGAATCGGCTCTCTCACAGTCTTGCCTAAAAACACAGCCATGAATAAAGAATGGTACCAGAATGTCCTCCAAGAGCAACTTCTCCCAACCCTCCAAGAGCAGTTTGGTGATCAACAATGCCTTTTCCAGCATGATGGAGCACCTTGCCATAAAGCAAAGGTGATAACTAAATGGCTCAGGGAACAAAACATAGAGATTTTGAGTCCATGGCCTGGAAACTCCCCAGATCTTAATCCCATTGAGAACTTGTGGTCAATCATCAAGAGACGGGTGGACAAACAAAAACCTAAAAATTCTGACAAAATGAAAGCATTGATTGTGCAAGAATGGACTGCTATCAGTCAGGATTTGGTCCAGAAGTTGATTGAGAGCATGCCAGGGAGAATTGCAGAGGTCCTGAAGAAGAAGGGTCAACACTGCAAATATTGACTTGCTGCATTAACTCATTCTAACTGTCAATATAAGCTTTTGTTACTCATATGTTTGCAATTATTATATTTCTGTCTGTGATAAAAAACATCTGTCAAACACACATAAAAACCAGAGGGCAGCAGATCATGTGAAAATATAATATTTGTGTCATTCTCAAAACTTTTGGCCATGACTGTATACGGTGTAGCGTGGGGAGCTATGACGTGCGTGTTTATCTGGTGTAGCATGGGGGTCTATGACGTGTGTATGTGTATCCGGTGTAGCACGCGGAGCTATGATGTGTGTGTGTGTGTATCGGTGTAGCATGTGGGCTATGACGTGTGTGTATATAGTGTAGCTCGGGGGGCTATGACGTGTGTGTATATAGTGTAGCTCGGGGAGCTATGACGTGTGTGTATATAGTGTAGCGCGGGGGGCTATGACGTGTGTGTATGTTGTAGTACAGGGGGAGCTATGACGTGTGTGTTATCGGTGTAGCATGTGGAGCTATGACGTGTGTGTATATTAGTGTAGCGCGGGGGCTATGACGTGTGTGTATAGGTGTAGTGCGGGGGCTATGACGTGTGTGTGTATGTTGTAGTACAGAGGGAGCTATGACGTGTGTGTGTGTACGGTGTAGCGCATGGGGCTATGACGTTTTGTGTATGTATGTTGTCGTTCAGGGAGAGCTATGACGAGTGTGTATACGGTGTACGCGTGGAGCTTTGTGTGTGTGTACGGTGTAGTGCTGGGGTATGACTTGTGTGTGTGTGTTACGGTGTAGTGCTGGGGTATGACGTGTGTGTACGGTGATAGTGCTGGGGTATGACTTGTGTGTATGTGTACTGTGTAGCACATAGTATGACGTGTGTGTGTACACGGTGTATCGCGAGGCTATGATGTGTATGTTATGGTGTAATGTGAGGGGGCTGTGACGTGTATATACGGCATGACGCAGGGGCTATGAGTGTGTGTATGTATATGGTGTAGCACAGGGGTATGACGTGTGTGTATACGATGTAGTGCGGGAGTATGACGTGTGTGTATACGGTGTAGTGCGGGGGTATGACGTGTGTGTGTATACAGTGTAGTGCTGGGGTATGACGTGTGTATACGGTGTAGTGCTGGGGTATGACATCTGTGTGTATACGGTGTAGTGCTGGGGTATGACGTCTGTGTGTATACGGTGTAGTGCTGGGGTATGACGTGTGTGTGTATACGGTGTAGCGCTGGGGTATGACGTGTGTGTGTATACGGTGTGTAGCGCTGGGGTGTTACGTGTGTGTGTGTATATGGTGTAGTCCGGGGGTATGACGTGTATATATACAATGTGGAATTGGGGTGCTATGGCGCGCACGTGTGTGTATGGTTTAGCCTGGGGGAGGGGTATGATGTGTGTGTAGGGTGTAGTGCAGGGGTATGACTTGTGTGTGTATACAGTGTAGCACATGGGTATGACGTGTGTGTGTAGATATGGTGTAGCACATGGGTATGACGTGTGTATACGGTGTAGCACAGGGGTACAACGTGTGTGTATACGGTGTAGTGCGGGGGTATGACGTGTGTGTATACAGTGTAGCACATGGGTATGACGTGTGTGTGTGTGTATATGGTGTAGCGCTAGGGTATGACGTGTGTGTATACGGTGTAGTGCGTGGGTATGACGTGTGTGTACATGGTGTAGCGCTGGGATATGACGTGTGTGTGTGTATACGATGTAGTGCGTGGGTATGACGTGTGCGTACACGGTGTAGTGCGGGGGTATGACGTGTGTGTCTACACAATATAGTGCTGGAGTATGACGTGTGTATACGGTTGTAGCGCTGGGGTATGACGTGTGTGTGTATATGGTGTAGTGCAGGGGTATGACGTGTGTGTACACGGTATAGTGCTGGGGTATGATGTGTATGTATACTGTGTAGCACTGGGGTATGACGTGTGTGTATACGATGTAGTGCCGGGGTATAACTTGTGTGTATATGGTGTAGTGTGGGATTTGACGTGTGTATTTGGTGTAGCGCGGGGGCAGTGACGTGTGTGTGTATTCGATCTAGTGCTTGGTTATGACTTGTGTGTGTTTATTGTGTAGTTTCTGGCGGTATGACGTGTGTGTGTATATACGGTGTAGCACGGGGGTATGACGTGTGTGCATACGGTGTATCACGAGGCTATAATGTGTGTATACGGTTTAGCGATGAGGTCTGTGACGTGTGTGTATATGGTGTAGTGTGAGGGGGACTGTGATGTGTATATACGGTGTAGTGTGGGGGCTATGACGTGTGTATGTATATGGTGTAGTCCGGGGGTATGACGTGTATGTATACAATGTGGAATTGGGGGCTATGGCGCGCACGTGTGTATGGTGTAGCGCGGGGGGAGTGGTATGATGTGTGTGTACGGTGTAGTGCGGGGGTATGACTTGTGTGTGTATACAGTGTAGCACGTGGATATGACGTGTGTGTGTGTGTATGGTGTAGCATGGGGGTATGACGTGCGTGTGTGTACGGTGTGTGTATACTGTGTAGAGCGGGAGTATACGATACGAAAACACTTTATTGATCCCGAGGGAAATTATGGTATCACAGCAGCGTTACAACAGCATTACAAACAAACCATTACAAACAGCATTACATAGAGTAATTACTAGTGTAACGGGTCAGGTAGGTGGAACCTCTGAGCTTTATTTATACAAGAAGGTTATACTTGTAAGAGAGCGGGTGGCGCCCAGGGAGACGGACAGGAAGTCACGGCAAGTGACGGGGCAGTCTCTGGTTATACGGGAAAGGATCACGGCAAGTGACCGGGGCAGTCTCTGGATTGACAGGCAGGTTGTCACGGCAAGTGACCGGGGCAGTCTCTGGATTGACAGGTAGGTTGTCACGGCAAGTGACCGGGGCAGTCTCTGGATTGACAGGCAGGTTGTCACGGCAAGTGACCGGGGCAGTCTCTGGATTTGACAGGCAGTGTGTCATCGGGCCGGCAAGTGACCGGGGTAGTCTCTGGATAGACAGGCAGGTTGTCACGGCAAGTGACCGGGGCAGTCTCTGGATTGACAGGCAGGTTGTCACAGCAAGTAACCGGGGCAGTCTCTAGATGGACAGGTATATACGACCTGAGATGGTGAAGCCTCCCGGTAGGCTAGCAGGCAGATGGCGGATGGACACTCCCAAGTGAGCAGGCGAGAGTCTCTGGAACAGCCGGGGATCACCGCTTGTGACGTCCGAACCTCCGGGTAGGGCTGCAGTCAGATGGCAGATGATCGCTCCCAAGTGAGCAGGCAAGAGTCTCTGGAATAGCCGGGGATCACCGCTTGTGACGTCCGAACCTCCGGGTAGGGCTGCAGTCAGATGGCAGATGATCGCTCCCAAGCGAGCAGGCAAGAGTCTCTGGAATAGCCGTGGATCACCACTTGTGACGTCCGAACCTCCGGGTAGACTTGCGGACAGGTAGCATACAGCAAACGGGCAGGAAACAGGCAGGTAACTGGTAACGGGACCTGAGGGCTGAAGCAGAGTGAAACAGTGCAACAACAACATTGCTCGGGCACCTCCATTAAGGAGGAAGCCCTTAATATAGGGTGGAGTCCTCCGGCATTGGCCGGGGACTTATTTGAAAAATGCGCGCGGCTCCTTTAAGAGCGGGGGAGGGTGCGGGCGCGCGCCCTAAGTCCAGCAGCAGGGAAGGAGCGCGCGGCCCCAGCAGGGCGGAAGGAGGACGCTGAGGAAGGGTAAGGGGGGCAATGTCCCTGCCTGGCAGAGGACGCTGCTGCAGGGGAACAGCGTCCCTGCCTGGCAGAAGGCAGGGACGCCGACGCTACAGTACCCCCCCTCTAGGCCCCCCCTCTTTAGGCCAGAAAGAAATTTAGCTAGGATGAGAGGGGCATGGATGTTCTCCCGAGGCTCCCACGTTCTCTCCTCAGGACCAAACCCCTTCCAATCCACCAAAAAATAAGTCTTTCTTCCTACCCTTTTGGTGGCCAGAATGTTCTCTACCTCAAATTCATCGTCAGCAGACACTGGAGCAGGAGGTGTACCTGTAGACTTGAAAAAAGAGTTAAGTACCACCGGTTTGAGGAGAGATACATGGAAAGAGTTAGGAATGCGCAAATTGGCCGGGAGTTTCAATTTATAGGACACCGGGTTGATCTGGCTGATGATCTCAAAGGGACCGATGAACCGAGGGCCTAACTTGTAGGAAGGAATCTTGAGCCGGACATACTTGGACGAAAGCCAGACCTTATCCCCAGGACGGAATTGAGGAGGATCCAGACGTCTTTTGTCAGCATGTCTCTTCATACGCTCGGATGACTGAATGAGTGCGGATCGGGTACTCTCCCATATGGAGGAAAATTCTCTAACCAGAGATTCCGCAGCTGGATTGTCCACAGAGATGGTGACAGGAACAGGGATCCGAGGGTGCTGACCGAAGACTACAAAAAACGGAGACTTGGAGGAAGATTCGCTCTCGTGATTATTGTAAGAGAATTCGGCCCAAGGCAGGAGCTCCACCCAGTCAGAATGGTGGGCATTAACGAAGTGCCGGAGATAACTGGTCAGATTCTGATTGATTCGCTCAACTTGTCCATTGGACTGCGGGTGGTAAGCGGAGGAGAAATCCAAGGTGACGTCTAGCAACTTACAAGTGGCTCTCCAGAAACGTGAGGTGAACTGTAACCCACGATCCGACACAATGTGACGAGGCAGACCATGGAGACGGAAGATGTGGCGGATAAAGTCTTTAGCCAACTCGGGTGCAGACGGAAGACCTGGCAGAGGAATGAAGTGAGCCATCTTGGAAAAGCGGTCAGCGACCACCCAAATGACCGTACAACGGCAGAAACGGGCAGATCTTTTATGAAGTCCATGGCTATATGCTGCCAGGGGGCAGCGGGTACAGGAAGCGGAAGAAGACGGCCGGCAGGCAGGTGTCTCGGAACTTTGTTGCGGGCACAGGAGACACAGGCAGATACAAAGTCTATTACGTCCTTGTGCAGGGTAGGCCACCAATAATGCCGGGTTATGAGTTGGAGGGTCTTTTTCTGACCAGCGTGGCCAGCTAGTTTAGACGAATGACCCCAGTGTAGGATTCTCTTCCGGTCGGTTACTGATACGAACGTCTTACCAGGAGGGAGACGATTCAGACTCACGGGAGCCACCCGCATCACTCTGGCGGGATCGATGATATGTTTAGGTTCTTCCTCGAGATCTGACACCAGGAAAGACCGGGACAAGGCATCAGCCTTGACGTTCTTGTCAGCCGGGCGAAAATGCAAGAGAAAATCGAAGCGGGCAAAAAACAAGGACCACCGGGCTTGGCGAGGGTTAAGTCTCTGAGCATGCTGGAGGTAAGCCAGATTCTTGTGGTCCGTGTAAATGATTACCGGATGAAGAGCCCCCTCGAGTAGGTAACGCCACTCCTCCAATGCCAACTTGATGGCCAATAACTCTCGGTCTCCTATGGAGTAGTTGCGCTCGGAGGAGGAGAAGAGTTTGGAGAAGAAGCCGCAGGATACCATCCTCCCGGATGAAGATTTTTGAGGTGAGTACCGCTCCGGCTCCAGAGGAGGAAGCGTCCACCTCCAGGAAGAACTGCTTGTTGCCGTCCGGGCGATGCAGCACTGGAGCGGAAGAGAAGGCCTGTTTTAAGGAAAGAAAGGCCTCCTCTGTTTCGGGCGTCCACTGTTTGGGGTTAGCATCCTTGCGGGTGAACGCGGAGATTGGAGCAGTCCTGGAAGAGAAGTGCGGTATGAAGAGGCGGTAATAGTTGGCGAATCCCAGGAACCGCTGAATGGCCTTCAACCCCTCCGGTCGAGGCCACTTCTCGATGGCAGACAGTTTCTCCGGATCCATTCGTAGGCCTGTCTGAGAAATGATGTAGCCCAAAAACGGAAGCGAGGTCTGCTCAAAGAGGCACTTCTCATATTTGGCGAAGAGGTGATTCTGCCTGAGCCTAAGCAGAACCTGACGAACATCCCTCCGGTGAGACTGGAGGTCCGGAGAGAAGACCAAGATATCGTCTAGGTACACCACAACGCAAGAGTAGAGGAGGTCCCGAAAGATGTCATTGACCAACTCTTGAAAGACTGCTGGAGCATTACAGAGACCAAAGGGCATCACCAAATACTCGTAGTGGCCGTCCCGGGTGTTGAATGCCGTCTTCCATTCATCTCCCCGACGGATACGAACCAGGTTGTATGCCCCACGAAGATCCAGTTTGGTGAAGATTCTCGCCCCTCTAAAGTCGATCAAACAATTCTGGAATGAGCGGAAGAGGGTACTTATTCTTCACCGTGATCAAATTTAAGCCTCTGTAGTCAATACAGGGACGGAGAGATCCGTCTTTCTTTTTTACGAAGAAGAAACCTGCTCCCGCTGGGGAGGTAGATTTCCGGATGAATCCTTTGGCCAAGTTCTCCTCGATATATTTGGACATCGACCTGGTCTCAGCAGCGGACAATGGGTAAATACGCCCACGGGGAGGCGTAGTACCAGGTAGCAGGTCGATCGGGCAATCATACGGTCTGTGAAACGAGATTCCCAGCTGCTCCAGAATCAAGTTGGGCTAGTTCGAAGTAACGGTTCTCACCGAGGAGAATTGAGACAGACAGCAGCAGAGATGAAGAGGATTTATTCTTGTCTAGGTGGACCTCTCCGAGCGAACCTAGACACAGGCGTTTCCCGACCTCTCTGGGCAGGTACGGATCCGGTGCTCCTTACTGCCACAGTAGAAGCAACTCCCCTCAGCACGGCGTGAGTCCTGACGGGCTTTGACCATCTTGGTCTGGTCGACCTGCATGGGCTCTGCCGGGGGCACTTGAGGAGATACGGAAGGAGTTACAGGTCTCTGAAATGAAGGAGCTAGGCGAGGAAACCTTCTCTCACGGGTGACCTCTTTGGCTCGCTCCTGGAACCGTAGATCAATTCGATTGGCCAGAGTTATTAGGTCATCGAGAGAGGTTGGAATGTCCCGACCGGCAAGTTCATCTTTAATGCGGCCGGACAGGCCCTCCCAGAAGACAGCTATCAGAGCGTCATTATCCCAAGCCAGCTCTGAGGCAAGGGTACGAAACCTTATGGCATATTGACCCACGGTGAGACTCTCCTGACGAAGACGCAGCAGAGATGATGCAGAGGAGGTCTTCCGTCCGGGTTCATCGAATACCTTCCGGAAGGCTAAGAGAAAAGCAGACAGGTTAGACACCAGAGGATCTTCTCTTTCTCAAAGAGGATTTAGCCAGGCCAGGGCCTCTCCGGTGAGATGTGACATGATGAAGGCAATTTTGGCCCGGTCAGAGTTAAACTGGTGTGTCAGGAGTTCAAAATGCAGGGTACATTGGTTGATGAAACCCCGAGCCAGAGCAGGGTCGCCTCCAAACCGAGGAGGAGCTGAAAGTCGAGGTCCTGGAATAGAAACCACGGAGTTGGTAAGCAGCGGAACTGCCGGATTGCGAGTCATGGTGCTCGCGGTGGTTGTCGGGGAAGTATTCAGAGTGTCCAGGCGGGAATTAACACACCGCAGATGACCCAGGATGGACTCCTGTTGAGACCTCTGACGAGACAGTTCATGACACAGGTCAGATAGCGAAGGGGTTTGGGTGCCACCGGGTTCCATGGCCCGAGCAAACTGTAACGGGTCAGGTAGGTGGAACCTCTGAGCTTTATTTATACAAGAAGGTTATACTTGTAAGAGAGCGGGTGGCGCCCAGGGAGACGGACAGGAAGTCACGGCAAGTGACGGGGCAGTCTCTGGTTATACGGGAAAGGATCACGGCAAGTGACCGGGGCAGTCTCTGGATTGACAGGCAGGTTGTCACGGCAAGTGACGGGGCAGTCTCTGGATAGACAGGCAGGTTGTCACGGCAAGTGACCGGGGCAGTCTCTGGATTGACAGGTAGGTTGTCACGGCAAGTGACCGGGGCAGTCTCTGGATAGACAGGCAGGTTGTCACGGCAAGTGACCGGGGCAGTCTCTGGATTGACAGGCAGGTTGTCACGGCAAGTGACCGGGGTAGTCTCTGGATAGACAGGCAGGTTGTCACGGCAAGTGACCGGGGCAGTCTCTGGATTGACAGGCAGGTTGTCACAGCAAGTAACCGGGGCAGTCTCTAGATGGACAGGTATATACGACCTGAGATGGTGAAGCCTCCCGGTAGGCTAGCAGGCAGATGGCGGATGGACACTCCCAAGTGAGGAGGCGAGAGTCTCTGGAACAGCCGGGGATCACCGCTTGTGACGTCCGAACCTCCGGGTAGGGCTGCAGTCAGATGGCAGATGATCGCTCCCAAGTGAGCAGGCAAGAGTCTCTGGAATAGCCGGGGATCACCGCTTGTGACGTCCGAACCTCCGGGTAGGGCTGCAGTCAGATGGCAGATGATCGCTCCCAAGCGAGCAGGCAAGAGTCTCTGGAATAGCCGTGGATCACCACTTGTGACGTCCGAACCTCCGGGTAGACTTGCGGACAGGTAGCATACAGCAAACGGGCAGGAAACAGGCAGGTAACTGGTAACGGGACCTGAGGGCTGAAGCAGAGTGAAACAGTGCAACAACAACATTGCTCGGACACCTCCATTAAGGAGGAAGCCCTTAATATAGGGTGGAGTCCTCCGGCATTGGCCGGGGACTTATTTGAAAAATGCGCGCGGCTCCTTTAAGAGCGGGGGAGGGCGCGGGCGCGCACCCTAAGTCCAGCAGCAGGGAAGGAGCGCGCGGCCCAGCAGGGCGGAAGGAGGACGCTGAGGAAGGGTAAGGGGGGCAATGTCCCTGCCTGGCAGAGGACGCTGCTGCAGGGGAACAGCGTCCCTGCCTGGCAGAAGGCAGGGACGCCGACGCTACAACTAGACACAGATTTGCACATGACTAACCACAATACGTAACAAAGGTACACAAATCTCTAATCATTTCCCTTAGTGCGCCAGTCCTAGGTCGTAGTCATCTTTCACCCTTAGTGAATTGTCATACATCCCCATAGCGGTAGGCACAAACTATTTCCTGAATTTCTCCTTCTTGCACCTTGGAAGGATTAGACGGCTGCTGAATGTGCTCTTCTGATTTAAGAACAGCTCGTATAGGGGGTGTGTGTTATTGTTCATTATAGCCCTGCACTTCTTTTGAATTCTATCCTCCAATACCTCCTCAAAAGAGTCCAGATGGAGGCCAACAGCCGCGCTTGCCTTCTTGATAAGTTTGTTGAGTTTATTAGCGTCAGCTACTCGCACACTACTGCCCCAGCAAATGATAGCAAAAAAGATGGCGCTTGCTACAACGGACTGGTAGAACATCTCCAGCATTTTACTGCACACATTGAACGACCTGAGCTTCCGCAGAAAGTACAGTCTGCTCATTCCCTTCTTGTAAACCTTTTCTGTATGACACCTCCAATCAAGTTTACTGTCAAGGTGAACCCCCAAATATTTGTAGCTCTCAACCATCTCCACCTCCTGGCCAACAATAGTGATCGGTAAGTAATTATCCTTTTTCCTTCTATAACTCACCACCATCTCCTTGGTTTTCTCCACATTTAGTTCTAGACAGTTAGTCTGACACCAATCCACAAAGTCAGAAACCCCCCTTCTATATTCCTCCTACCCCCCGGCACCCCACAATGCCCCTTACAATCACGGAGTCATCTGAGAATTTTTGCAGGTGACAGAAGTCGCATTTATACTGAAAGTCAGCTGTATACAATGTGAAGAGGAAGGGTGACAGCACTGTACCCTGAGGGGCTCCAACACTGCTCTGTACACTGCCAGATACCACCTCCCCATCCTTACAAACTGTGGCCTGTCTGTCAGGTACGATACGATACACTTTATTGATCCCGGGGTAGTCACTTATCCAGTTCACCATCCCCTCATCTACCGCCATAGCAGTCAACTTATTACATAGTAAGGGCGGCTGTAGGGTATTGAAAGCACTAGAGAAGTCAAAGAACATGGCGCGCACTGCAGTTCCATCATTATCCAAGAATGAATGTACTGTATGTAGCAGAGACGCTACAGCATCATCCACCCCCAATCTCTGCTGGTACGCAAACTGCAGGGGGTCAGTGTAGGCCCTCACCCTCGGGCACAAGTAGGCGAGTATTATTGTCTCCAAGGACTTCATAGCATGCGATGTTAAGGCCACTGGACGATAGTCGTGTAGGGAAGTTGGAGAGGTGATCTTGGGAACTGGCACCAGGCAGGTGGTCTTCACAGCACTGGTATTCTCTGTGATTGAAGGCTCCTGTTAAACAGATGCTGAAAGACATTACGCAGTTGGTTTGCACACACTTTTAGGACACGTGGACTGAGGCCATCAGGCCCAGCTGCTTTGCCAATGACTGGTTTACAAAACTGTTTCCTCACATCCCTTGGGGAGATAGTGAAAGCAGGCAGCTTATCCCCCAATGTCAATGCTGCAGATCGTTCCTCAGCTCCATCCCTCATTTCTGATGACACTGTGCCTGTGTTGGTAAATCTGTTGAAAAACTGGTTCATTTCATTAGCCATGGGCAGATCCACTTCCCCACACTCTGGCCTTGCCTTAAACCCAGTTAACTGCTTCATGCCCGACCACACCTCCTTGGAATTGTTGTGTGACAGTTTATTTTCTAATTTAATTCGGAACGCCTCACAGGCATTCTTAATTATCCCTTTCAAGTCCCTTTGTATCAATTTCAGTTTCTTAGTATCCTTCATTTTAAATGCCATTTTTTTTCTCATTTAGTAAGTGTTTCAATTCTTTTGTAATCCAAGGCTTGTTATTTGCATAACATCGAATTTTTTTTAGCTGGTACAACAGTGTCAGTACAAAAATTTATATAATCCGTTACTCACCCGACTATATCAATTACATCATCATGCTCTCCCCTGTCGCATATCACCTCCCAGTCTGTGAGGTCAAAACAGTCTTGCAGAGCTTGTTCAGCTGCAGGAGACCACCTCCTGATTAGTTTTATTGTGGCTGGTTGTTTACTGACAAGAGGTTGATAAGATGAAGACAATAGTATGAGGTTGTGGTCAGATTTCCATAGTGGGGGTAATGCAGACGATGAATAGGCGTCTTTAACATTTGCATAGAGGAGATCCAATATATTGCTGTCCCTTGTTGCACACTTAACATATTGATAGAACTTTGGAAGAGCCTTTGAGATCATGACTTTGTTAAAATCCCCAGAGATTAATGTTAACGAGTTTGGGTGCTTTGTCTGAAGGCGAGCCAACACCCCCAACAACACTTCCCTAGCTGCCTCTTGGCTAGCAGATGGAGGTATATACATGACTATTGCAATGCAAATGGAGAATTCTCTAGGTATGACGTGTGTCTACACGGTGTAGCGCGGGAGTATGACGTGTGTGTATACTGTGTAGCGCGGGAGTATGACGTGTGTGTATACTGTTTAGCGCGGGAGTATGACGTGTGTATACTGTGTAGTGCGGGAGTATGACGTGTGTGTGTATACTGTTTAGCGCGGGAGTATAACGTGTTTATACTGTTTAGCGTGGGAGTATGACGTGTGTGTGTATACTGTGTAGCGTGGGAGTATGACGTGTGTGTATACGGTGTAGCACGGGAGTATGACGTGTATATACGAGGGGGCATCCTCTACGTCTGGAGGAAAGAAGGTTTAGCCATAATCACAGATGCAGATTCTTTACTGTAAGAGCAGTGAGACTATGGAACTCTCTGCCGTCTAATGTTGTAATGAGTGATTCCTTACTAAAATTTAAGAGGGGACTGGATGCCTTTCTTGAAAAGTATAATATTACAGGCTATATTCACTAGTTTCCTAGATACAGCGTTGATCCAGGGAGCTAGTTGATTGTCGTATGTGGAGTCGGGAAGGAATTTTTTTCCCCAATGTGAAGCTTACTGTTTGCCACTTGGGGTTTTTTTGCCTTCCTCTGGATCAACATGTTAGGGCAGGTTAGGATAGGATATGGGTTGAACTAGATGGACTTAAAGTCTTCCTTCAACCTTAATAACTATGTTACTATGTTACTATACGGTGTAGCGCGAGAGTATGACGTGTGTGTATACTGTAGCGTGGGAGTATGACGTGTGTGTGTATACTGTGTAGCGCGGGAGTATGACGTGTACTTGTCTATATTTGCACCTTTTCACATGTAAAGCGCCATTGAATAAATGGTGCTATAAAAATGTATAATAATAATAATAATGACGTGTGTGTATACTGTCTAACGCGGGAGTATGACGTGTGTGTATATGTTTACTGGGTTTGAGTGTGTGTGTACTGTGTAGACTGGGAGTTGCGTGTGTGTATACTGTGTAGCGTGGGAGTATGACGTGTGTGTATACTGTGTAGCGCGGGAGTATGACGTGTGTGTATACGGTGTAGCACGGGAGTATGACGTGTGTGTATACGGTGTAGCACGGGAGTATGACGTGTGTGTATACGGTGTAGCGCGGAGTATGACGTGTGTGTATACGGTGTGGCGCGGGAGTATGACTTGTGTGTATACGGTGTGGCGCGGGAGTATGACTTGTGTGTATACGGTGTGGCGCGGGAGTATGACGTGTGTGTATACGGTGTAGCGCGGGAGTATGACGTGTGTGTATAGGGTTTGTAGCGCGGGAGTATGACGTGTGTGTATACGGTGTAGCGCGGGAGTATGACGTGTGTGTATACGGTGTAGCGCGGGAGTATGACGTGTGTGTGTATACGGTTGTTAGCGCGGGAGTATGACGTGTGTGTGTATACGGTGTAGCGCGGGAGTATGACGTGTGTGTGTACGGTGTAGCGCGGGAGTATGACGTGTGTGTGTATACGGTGTAGCCCTGGGGTATGACGTGTGTGTGTGTGTATACTGTGTAGTGCAGGAATATGACGTGTTTGTATACTGTGTAGTGCGGCAGTATGACGTGTGTGTCACGAATGGCACAGGGGATACGGTTTATGATCCCACCGCTGCCGCCAGTATGTGATGAACTGGGGGAGTTTGGTTGCCCCTCAGTTCCTTTTTCAGGGGAATTTATGATCCCACTTTCCAGTACCGGTTTTGGAACTTGCAGCTCTCTGGCGCCCTCCTTACCCTCAGGTCAGTTAGGGAACTGCACCCAGGATAAGTAGTCGCCAGCCGTGCTGACTGGATGTGTACTGGCGATTAGGCACTCTGCAGTGAGGGCGATAACCTATTCCCGTCCCAGGCGGAATATACACTTATCAAACTCCGTCCGTCACTGCCAGGGTCTCCCAGATACCCCAAAACACACTTTGCCTCCACCAGCTCCTGGTTCTATGAATATCGGGTCAGGAGCCAACCCCAATCAGTAGCATTGGCTTAATTTAGCACGCAAGGAGAAACAAAGCTAGTAATTTTATATTATACTCCAAAAAGTAGGCAGTGTTTACAAAAGTATACAAGGTGTTAGAAAGGGAGACTGTTATGTTTCGGTAACTGAGGAGAAATAGCAAAAAATAGCAAAACCGGTAATACACCAGAGAGGCTGGAACCTATTGGATTGCAGTAACCTGAACTAACCACACAACTAGAGGTAGCCGTGGAGCGTTCCTGCGGTGATCTTAGACGCCTCGTCACAGCCTGATAACTACACCTAAAGGCAGAAAGATGAAAGCTATCTGCCCCGGAGCAGATCCCAAAGAAAATAGGAAGCCCCCAAACATGTAATGGCGGTTAGACAAGAAGAAAGCACGGACACAGACAGAAAATAGAATGAGCAAACGCTGGGGCCCAATCTGTCTAGACAGAAAAGTACAGGAAAGAATTCTGACTGCAATCCAACAAAACCCTAACAAAAATACCAACACTTCTGATTGCCAAAAAAAACCTGAGATCACACGATCTCATCCACCTAAAACAGATCTCTGGTGTAACAAAACGCTATTCAGCAAATAAAAAGTAACAAAGGAGCAAAGCAAAAGTGCAGACAAAAACGGAGCACAATTGCAGCGCCAGACCCCTAACAGGGGACAGGCTGCAGTCCACTGCAAGCAGCAAACCAGCAATGAAAATCAAACAGAGGAAAAAAGACAGCAAACACTTATCTGAAGGAGAGCAGGAAACTAGCAGTGCTCCAAGCAAGACCAGAAGGAACAATTGATAACCGGCAAGGCTGCTGGGAACTAAGGCCACTTATATCCTACCATTCAGCGCCAGCTGAAGGCCATTCAGTAATCAGCTCACCACCCTCAGCAACCACCGGAGAGAGCCCCAGCTCAGAAGCCGCCTCCAGCATATTCACAACAGGAGACAATTACAATATGTACAAAGCAATTTTGAAATAAAAAGGATGGAAGATGAAAAGAAACAGCGATCTTATATCATTCCATGGCAAGCCATGTGGCGTGGAGGAAAGGGTTCCCAAGGACCAGGATTCAGTCCTCAGCAGGGATGGTATATGCTGTCCTCCTGCAAGCACTGAACTGCCTGCGAAATGGCTGTCTCTATTTTATAGTTGGTCCCTAAAGTAAGGAACTTCCCACTGGGCTGACCCCTCTGTGTGGTTGGGGAACTCCCCTTTCTGAACAGTTATGAAATTCTCTATTACCCATATCTCTTACGGTGAACGTCGTAGAAGAAAGACATAATTATCATGATGCTCAGCATGACATGGGGGTTCATGTAAGTATAAGCACGAAGTGGTTACATGACCTGATTACGGAGAAATCCATTCCTCGCATTCTGATGGTTCTGGGTCCTAGAGATTTCACTGGGGTGTAGGTCTACTGATGGGCATGCAAATATGTAACTTTAATATCCTATAGCACCAATTGGGGTCAAGATATGCCCTAATATGATGTTTCTACATGAACAATAGAGCACATGTTCTGGAGCGGCCTCAAACCAGATTCAGCTGGTCATTAAAGCTACTCAGGGTGCGCTAGCAAACTAGTATCACGTTACACAGAGTGTGTAGTGAGAAGGAGCTGGTGGGGGGGGTCAAAAAGGCCACAGCATGTGTATGCGGAGAGTGTCGGTGAGACATGGAGTGTTCTAGAAATGTGTGATGATAAAGTGTGTGTATACTGTGTAGTGCGGGAGTATGACGTGTGTGTATACGGTGTAGTTTGGGGTATGACTGTGTGTGTGTGTGTGTGTAAACGATGTAGTTCTGGTGTATGACTTGTGTATATGGTGTAGCGCTGGGGTATGACGTGTGTGTGTATACGATGTAATGCTGGGGTATAACGTGTACGTGTATACACAGTATAGTGCTGGTGTGTGACGTGTGTGTGTGTATATGATGTAGTGCTGGGGTATGACGTGTGTGTATACGGTGTAGCACGTGATATGACGTGTGTGTATACGGTGTGTAGCACTGGGTATGACGTGTGTGTATACGGTGTGTAGCACTGGGTATGACGTGTGTGTATACGGTGTAGCGTGGGAGTATGACGTGTGGGTGTGTGTATATACATACGGTGTAGTGATGGGGGTATGTACGTAGCTGAACTCTGAGAACCTGAAGCGTATTCATATGATGATCACTTTCTGAGATTTATCAGTTACATTGTTTATTGGCAATGTTACGGAGCAGAGGATCTAGTAAGTGGCATGTATTCCTTTCTCGTTAGATCTTCACTTTCTCTGAAAAAGTTATGAAGTAGAAATTCTGATTGGATGGAACCAAGTTTTCCACAAGAATTGTAGTTGAGTGATGAAAGCTCCGAGACGCAGTGATTCTTAATAAGTGCCATATTTCACGAATGACTATGTCCCTTCTGTGATTTCCAGCCTCTTGTTCTATCATAAAGACGTCTGCAAGACCCAATCCCACCACATCATCCAGATTACTCATATTCTCACCTAAACGCTCCTGAATGACCCCCCTGAGAATGGACAAGGAGATCACCAGAAGAATTATAGACTTTGCCTTGGAGATCATCTGTCTGCTGAGCGGAGAGGTAAACTCTTCTATATTTCTATTATCTGCTGAGTGGAGAGGTAAACTCTTCTATATTTCTATTATCTGCTGAGTGGAGAGGTAAAACTCTTCTATATTTCTATCATTATCTGCTGAGTGGAGAGGTAAACTCTTCTATATTTCTATTATCTGCTGAGTGGAGAGGTAAACTCTTCTATATTTCTATTATTATCTGCTGAGTGGAGAGGTAAACTCTTCTATATTTCTATTATCTGCTGAGTGGAGAGGTAAACTCTTCTATATCTCTATTATTATCTGCTGAGTGGAGAGGTAAACTCTTCTATATTTCTATTATCTGCTGAGCGGAGAGGTAAACTCTTCTATATTTCTATCATTATCTGCTGAGTGGAGAGGTAAAACTCTTCTATATTTCTATTATCTGCTGAGTGGAGGGGTAAACTCTTCTATATTTTATTATTATCTGCTGAGTGGAGAGGTAAACTATTCTATATTTCTATTATTATCTGCTGAGTGGAGAGGTAAACTCTTCTATATTTCTATTATCTGCTGAGTGGAGGGGTAAACTCTTATATATCTCTATTATTATCTGCTGAGTGGAGAGGTAAACTCTTCTATATTTCTATTATTATCTGCTGAGTGGAGGGGTAAACTATTCTATATTTCTATTATTATCTGCTGAGTGGAGAGGTAAACTCTTCTATATTTCTATTATCTGCTGAGTGGAGAGGTAAACTCTTCTATATTTCTATCATTATCTGCTGAGTGGAGAGGTAAACTCTTCTATATTTCTATCATTATCTGCTGAGTGGAGAGGTAAACTCTTCTATATTTCTATCATTATCTGCTGAGTGGAGGGGTAAACTCTTCTATATTTCTATTATCTGCTGAGTGGAGAGGTAAACTCTTCTATATTTCTATTATCTGCTGAGTGGAGAGGTAAACTCTTCTATATTTCCATTATCTGCTGAGTGGAGAGGTAAACTCTTCTATATTTCTATTATTATCTGCTGAGTGGAGAGGTAAACTCTTCTATATTTCTATTATTATCTGCTGAGTGGAGAGGTAAACTCTTCTATATTTCTATTATCTGCTGAGTGGAGGGGTAAACTCTTCTATATTTCTATATTATCTGCTGAGTGGAGGGGTAAACTCTTCTATATTTCTATTATCTGCTGAGTGGAGAGGTAAACTCTTCTATATTTCTATTATCTGCTGAGTGGAGAGGTAAATCTTCTATATTTCTATTATTATCTGCTGAGTGGAGAGGTAAACTCTTCTATATTTCTATTATCATCTGCTGAACGGAGAGGTAAACTCTTCTATATTTCTATTATCTGCTGAGTGGAGGGGTAAACTCTTCTATATTTCTATTATTATCTGCTGAGTGGAGAGGTAAACTCTTCTATATTTCTATTATTATCTGCTGAGTGGAGGGGTAAACTCTTCTATATTTCTATTATTATCTGCTGAGTGGAGAGGTAAACTCTTCTATATTTCAATTATTATCTGCTGAGCGGAGAGGTAAACTCTTCTATATTTCTATTATCATCTGCTGAACGGAGAGGTAAACTCTTCTATATTTCTATTATCTGCTGAGTGGAGGGGTAAACTCTTCTATATTTCTATTATTATCTGCTGAGTGGAGGGGTAAACTCTTCTATATTTCTATTATTATCTGCTGAGTGGAGAGGTAAACTCTTCTATATTTCTATTATTATCTGCTGAGTGGAGGGGTAAACTCTTCTATATTTCTATTATTATCTGCTGAGTGGAGAGGTAAACTCTTCTATATTTCTATTATTATCTGCTGAGTGGAGAGGTAAACTCTTCTATATTTCTATTATTATCTGCTGAGTGGAGAGGTAAACTCTTCTATATTTCTATCTGTGATGATACTGGAAGCTCCATTTCTTGTGCTGTTCTAGAACTTTCCACATAGAACTACGACCCCATCGTTTTGCCAGCCAGAGCAAAGCCACCCCCTCTTCAGCCCTTGTGCCTGCAGTGCTCTGCAATTCACTGTTTGAATGAACAGCTCACTCTATCCCTTTAACCCCCACCTCAGGAGTTTCCTTTGTCTTCAAGCTTCAGCGTTCCCTTCTCCCATTCTATAAAGTGGTAATCTAATCATCTGTCTATAATATGCCGTGAGCTTATGATAGAAACACGGCACCTGCTGTTTTGAATTAGGCGTCCATCAGGCGTCATTCCCGTGGTACTGGTGAACCCGTAACTCCAACAGAACCCGAGAAATGGAATTCTCGGATGCACCATGAACTATCTCACCCAAGTTTGGGCTCATTTGAACAGTCATTTCAAAGTAAGATCACTGATAGGTCTGCCATTATTCTGCTAGGTTCCCAGGATGAGGTATGGTCCTTATGATCTTCCAGAACTAAAACTAGAACTTCCAGCCCGGGGAGGTGGCCAGAAAACCATCCCCTTTTGTGAGGTCACCAGCCCACATGTATAAGTCCTGCAGTTAGCACCCCCTAGTCATTCCAGGCTGTGATGACGTGACTAACAGATCTGCAAATGAACTATGACGTGTGGCTCCTCCCCCAGCCTGTCTTGCCTGTAACTGCCTAAGTACCATGTAAGTTTTTCACCTTTAATCCTGTTTTATTTTTAACTGTATTGTACATAACTGTAGTGTCTCAGCTTGTTACATCTTTTATTATGGTATAAACACTGCCTGCATTTTAGGAATAAACCTATAAAATTATTAGTTTGTTTCTCCTGCTCTATAAACGATTTTGCACGTGCCTGAAGTACTACGCTACTGATTTGGGGTTGCTACGGACCCTCTTGATAAATTGTTCATTAAGTAAATCGTAGCTGGTGGCAGCTAAAAAAGAAGGGGTGTAAAGTGTTAACCTATTGGGTGGCTTTGGCAGTGACGGAGCGGTGTTATAAGGGTATTGCCTGGCTGCGGCCCGGAGTAATTATAATTCCCTCACTGCAGCGTGCCCAATAGCCAGCACACATCCAAGCGGCCCGTCTGGCGACTAATTATCCTAGGTGCAGTTCCCTGACTGACCTGAGGGTAAGGGGGCGCCAGAGAGCTGCAAGTCCCTAAGTGGAAGTGGGATAATTATAAATCCCTGCAGATTATTGGGTCGGACGGCAGCAGCCGTCGTGTGTGTGCCGCGTTTTCGTCACATTTGTGGCAACGGCGGGATCACAAGCCGTGATACCCCGGGCTACCGTGTGGCGGTACATGTGCACGTTCTTCACATTGGTGGCAGAGCGGTGGGATTATAGAGCATTAGTGATCTGGTCTGAGCAATCATTCCACTCACTAAAAAACTTGCACGGTTCTTCAGGGACCCTGCAACTAAGTTTTGGAGAATAGACTCAGTGTTTATTAGTCCTGAGTCAATTATGTGTACTTGCGGTTACCCCTCCCTTTCCTTTGTTTTCTATCCTATCTTTTATTTGGCAACCATGGCTACAAGGGGAGTCGACTGGTATAATCGGTGTAGCAAGGAAGCTCTTCTCGCCATGTGCGAGTGGAGGCAGATTGTGCCCATGGACCAAACCAAGGCCAAAGTGATCCAGGCCCTGATGGCACGGGACCACGCTGAGAGCGAGGAGGGCGCAGGAGCAGAGGCCCAACCCCTGACTGCTTACACCAGGGCGGGTTGGACCCTTACTTGCAGGCGGCCCTGGATGAACTCTCCGCCGACGACCATGATGGGCGACTGAAGCTGATCCAGCAATACCAGCAGGAGGCCCAAGCCCAGCGAGAGGCTGAGAGAGCCGAGCGCCAAGCCAGCGGGAGGCTGAGAGAGCCCAGCGGGAGGCTGAGAGAGCCGAGCGGGAAGCTCAGAGAGCCCATGAACTGGAGCTGCTTCGACAAGGGGCAATGCCCTCCACAGGCCGGAGCGGTGTGCCCAGCAGCGCTCAGAGTCCGAAGCCCCGGCCAGAGCACTTTCCCATGATGGAAAAGGACGGAGACTTGGACACTTTTCTGCGGGCCTTTGAGAAAGTCTGTCGACAGTACCAGCTGCCTGAGGACCAATGGGCCAGGTACTTGACCCCCGGGCTAAAGGGCAAAGCTCTGGAGGAATTTGCTTCACTCACGCCAGACCAAGATGGTGACTATGCGGCCATCAAGCAGGCCCTGATCGCCAAGTACCTGCTAACCCCTGAGGTATACCGAAAGAAGTTCCAGAACCTCCAACGTGGCCCACACGACAGTTATAGGAATGTGGTGCAAGGATTCAGGACCCACTTTGACCAGTGGATCCATGGACTGTCAGTTAACACCTTTGAGAACCTGAGGGACCTGATGATCAAAGACCAGTTCCTGCATCTGTGCCCAGCTGAGGTCCCACAGTTCATCCTGGACCGAGAACCTGAGGACGCGGTCAAAACAGCACGGATCGCCGACAGCTATGAGGCCAACCGGAAACCCGAGGTCCGGAAGCCCGTCAACGCCCGCTGGGGAGGGGGTAAGCCTGCAACCAACCCCAGTGCCCCTGCCAGCCGTCCCTCTGGAGGCACTATCCCCTTTGCCAGCGCCAGGCCTACATCAGACCCCTGCCAGTGTTTCTCCTGTAAACGGACTGGACACATCAGCGCCACCTGTCCGGAGAGGCAGAAGAACCCCCCAGCCAAGGCCTCCGGGCCCAACGCCTCTTTTCTTTTGGTGGGTGGTGTGGTGGAGAGGGTTGATGACAACGTGCAGCCTGTCCGCGTGGGGGCCCGTCTTCCTACAGGCCTCAAGGACACTGGGGCTGAACGAACCCTCATCCGACCCGAACTGGCGGCCCCGAAGAGTTGATTCCGGGGAAAACCCTAACTGTCACCGGGATTGGGGGCGTCCACTGCCCCTTGCCGATGGCCCGGGATTTCATTGACTGGGGTTCCGGGAGCGGGGTGAAGGAAGTGGGGGTGTCTGAAAACCTGCCCACTGATGTTTTATTGGGGACTGATCTGGGGAGGATGGTGGCGGACTATGTCCCTGACACCCCTTCCCAATCTGATAATAAGGTTAACGTTAACCATGATGTTGATGATGATGGGAAACTGAATGTGTTACCTGCCAATGCTTTGCGAAGTGATTATGCAACTGATAACTTTTCTTTCCCTAGGAATGATGCTGATAGTGATGTATCTGTGCCGTCTGAACCTGTTAACCCTTTCTCTGAAGTGGTAGATGTGTCCACAGGTACAGGAGCGTTCAGTCCCGTCGCTCTGCGGAGTGAGACGGCTGAGGAACCCCTAGCAGGAGCAAGCGACAGTGCTCAAGGAAATGGGGAGGTGCATGGGAACCGTGAGGAAGGTGACGCCATGACACTGACCAGTGCCACCGAGGAAGGTAACTGGCCCATAAGTAGCACTGCTCCTGAAGTGTTGGGGGTGGATAGGGAGGTAGAGCCCATAGCAGCGCAGGCTGATGGGTCTATAGAAATCCCCGGGGAGACTGCATATGTAGCTGCTGTCACCCGCAATCAGAGTGCCCGGATCGCAGGTAGCGTCCTGCCATCTGGACCCTCCTCCGCTACAGGAGAGACTGAACCAGAGGTGGACCCAGAGCCGGTCCCAGAGGGTCCCAGTGAGGAAGGAACCCTGACGTCACTGCTGGCTGCCTCCAGCCAGGAGTTCCAGGCCGCTCTGCACTCAGATGCGAGCCTGGAGAACTTGAGGCACCTCGCCGAGACGCCCACCTCCGTGACTGATAAGGAGAGGGTGTTCTGGCAACGAGGAAGTTGTACCGGGAGACCGTACCCGGAGACTCCCAAAAGGAGTGGTTGAGGGAAAAAACAGCTGGTCGTCCCGCACCAGTTCCGAGGTGTGAGTTGTTGAGGATTGCCCATGAGATTCCACTTGCTGGACACTTGGGGATCAGCAAAACTAAGGCACGGCTGTCTCAACACTTCTATTGGCCCAAGATGGGGACAGATGTGACTAACTACTGCCGTTCCTGTATCACCTGTCAAAGAGTGGGGAAGGCGGGGCCTGCTCTTAAGGCTCCCCTGATCCCGTTGCCAGTGATAGAGGAGCCTTTCCAGAGGATCGCGGTGGACATTGTGGGCCTGCTGGCCGTCCCCAGCAGCTCTGGAAAGCAATACATCCTTACTGTGGTAGTCTACGCTACCCGGTACCCGGAGGCAGTAGCTCTGTCCTCAACTAGGGCAGATAAGGTGGCGGATGCACTGGTGACCATCTTTTCACGGGTAGGATTTCCCAGGGAGATGCTTACCGATCGAGGGACCCAATTTATGTCTCGCCTAATGGTGGGTCTCTGCAGGAAAATGCAGGTGACGTGTATGGTATGGAGTGCGTATCACCCTCAGACCAATGGTTTGTGTGAGCGCTTTAACGGTACCCTCAAACAGATGCTCCGCATGTGGTTGAGACCCAGGGAGCGATTGGGAGCGGTACCTCCCACACCTGCTATTTGCCTACAGAGAAGTCCCGCAGGCCTCGACGGGGTTCTCCCCCTTCGAGCTCCTGTACGGCAGGCGAGTCCGGGGACCCCTTGGTTGTTAAGAGAATCCTGGGAAGATGAGCCAAACCCCACGGAAGTGTCCATCGTGGATTATGTCATGCGCTTCCGCGACAAGATGCAGACCTTGACCAGTTGGTGCATGACAACATGACGCAGGCTCAGGCTGACCAGAAGCACTGGTACGACCAGAACGCCCGGGAGCTGACCTACCAAGTGGGTCAAAAGGTGTGGGTGCTGGTCCCCGTACCAAAGGATAAGCTTCAGGCAGCCTGGGAAGGCCCGTACGTCGTGCACCAACAGCTCAACCCAGTCACCTACGTGGTCACGCTTGACCACACTCGGGGTAGGCGCAAGGCCTTTCACGTCAACATGATGAAGGCGCATCACGAACGTGAAGCCTGCGTCCTACCGGTCTGCAACCTACCCGAGGACGGGGAGGAAGACCCCCCCCCCCTCCTGGACATGCTGGCCCAAACCAATGCCGATGGGTTGTCACGGCGTGGTGAACCCACTGAGGTGCACATGGCGGATTACCGACAGGTCATGCCTCCTTAGCGCACTCTAAGAGGGGGAGGTGTGATGATACTGGAAGCTCCATTTCTTGTGCTGTTCTAGAACTTTCCACATAGAACTACGACCCCCCATCGTTTTGCCAGCCATAGCAAAGCCACCCCCCTCTTCAGCCCTTGTGGCTGCAGTGCTCTGCAACTCACTGTTTGAACGAACAGCTCACTCTATCCCTTTAACCCCCACCTCAGGAGTTTCCTTTGTCTTCAAGCTTCAGCGTTCCCTTCTCCCATTCTATAAAGTGGTAATCTGATCATCTGTCTATAATATGCCTTGAGCTTATGATAGAAACACGGCACCTGCTGTTTTGAATCAGGCGTCCATCAGGCGTCGTTCCCGTGGTACTGGTGAACCCGTAACTCCAACAGAACCGAGAAATGGAATTTTCGGATGCACCATGAACTATCTCACCCAAGTTTGGGCTCATTTGAACAGTCATTTCAAAGTAAGATCACTGATAGGTCTGCCATTATTCTGCTAGGTTCCCAGGATGAGGTATGGTCCTTATGATCTTCCAGAACTAAAACTAGAACTTCCAGCCCGGGGAGGTGGCCAGAAAACCATCCCCTTTTGTGAGGTCACCAGCCCACATGTATAAGTCCTGCAGTTAGCACCCCTAGTCATTCCAGGCTGTGATGACGTGACTAACAGATCTGCAAATGAACTATGACGTGTGGCTCCTCCCCAGCCTGTCTTGCCTGTAACTGCCTAAGTACCATGTAAGTTTTTCACCTTTAATCCTGTTTTATTTTTAACTGTATTGTACATAACTGTAGTGTCTCAGCTTGTTACATCTTTTATTATGGTATAAACGCTGCCTGCATTTTAGGAATAAACCTATAAAATTATTAGTTTGTTTCTCCTGCTCTATAAACGATTTTGCACGTGCCTGAAGTACTACGCTACTGATTTGGGGTTGCTACGGACCCTCTTGATAAATTGTTCATTAAGTAAATCGTAGCTGGTGGCAGCTAAAAAGAAGGGGTGTTAAAGTGTTAACCTATTGGGTGGCTTTGGCAGTGACGGAGCAGGGTGTTATAAGGGTATTGCCTGGCTGCGGCCCGGAGTAATTATAATTCCCTCACTGCAGCGTGCCCAATAGCCAGCACACATCCAAGCGGCCCGTCTGGCGACTAATTATCCTAGGTGCAGTTCCCTGACTGACCTGAGGGTAAGGGGGCGCCAGAGAGCTGCAAGTCCCTAAGTGGAAGTGGGATAATTAAAAATCCCTGCAGATGATTGTGTCGGACGGCAGCAGCCGTCGTGTGTGTGCCGCGTTTTCGTCACATTTGTGGCAACGGAGGGATCACAAGCCATGATACTCCGGGCTACCGTGTGGCGGTACGTGGGCCGTTCATCACACTATCATTATCTGCTGAGTGGAGAGGTAAACTCTTCTATATTTCTATTATCTGCTGAGTGGAGGGGTAAACTCTTCTATATTTCTATTATTATCTGCTGAGTGGAGAGGTAAACTCTTCTATATTTCTATATTATCTGCTGAGTGGAGAGGTAAACTCTTCTATATTTCTATTATCTGCTGAGTGGAGAGGTAAACTCTTCTATATTTCTATTATCTGCTGAGTGGAGAGGTAAACTCTTCTATATTTCTATTATCTGCTGAGTGGAGAGGTAAACTCTTCTATATTTATTATTATCTGCTGAGTGGAGAGGTAAACTCTTCTATATTTCTATTATCTGCTGAGTGGAGGGTAAACTCTTCTATATTTCTATCATTTTCTGCTGAGTGGAGGGTAAACTCTTCTATATTTCTATCATTATCTGCTGAGTGGAGAGGTAAACTCTTCTATATTTTTATTATTGCTGAGTGGAGAGCTAAACTCTTCTATATTTCTATCATTATCTGCTGAGTGGAGGGGTAAACTCTTCTATATTTCTTTTATCTGCTGAGTGTAGAGGAAACTCTTCTATATTTCTATTATCTGCTGAGTGGAGGGGTAAACTCTTCTATATTTCTATTATTATCGCTGAGTGGAGAGGTAAACTCTTCTATATTTCTATTATTATCTGCTGAGTGGAGAGGTAAAACTCTTCTATATTTCTATTTATCTGCTGAGTGGAGAGTAAACTCTTCTTTTTTCTATTATTATCTGCTGAGTGGAGAGGTAAACTCTTCTATATTTCTTTTATCTGCTGAGTGGAGAGGTAAACTCTTCTATATTTCTATCATTATCTGCTGATGGAGAGGTAAACTCTTCTATATTTCTTATTATCTGCTGAGTGGAGAGGTAAACTCTTCTATATTTCTATTATCTGCTGAGTGGAGAGCTAAACTCTTCTATATTTATTATTATCTGCTGAGTGGAGAGGTAAAACTCTTCTATATTTCTATATTATCTGCTGAGTGGAGAGCTAAACTCTTCTATATTTCTATCATTATTGTGAGTGGAGGGGTAAACTCTTCTATATTTCTATCATTATCTGCTGAGTGGAGGGGTAAACTCTTCTATATTTTATTATTATCTGCTGAGTGGAGAGGTAAACTCTTCTATATTTCTATTTTATCTGCTGAGTGGAGAGGAAAACTCTTCTATATTTCTATTATCTGCTGAGTGGAGAGCTAAACTCTTCTATATTTCTATTATCTGCGAGTGGAGAGGTAAACTCTTCTATATTTCTTTTATCTGCTGAGTGGAGAGGTAAACTCTTCTATATTTTCATATCTGCTGAGTGGAGAGGTAAACTCTTCTATATTTCTATCATTATCTGCTGAGTGGAGAGGTAAACTCTTCTATATTCTATCATTATCTGCTGAGTGGAGAGGTAAACTCTTCTATATTTCTATCATTATCTGCTGAGTGGAGAGGTAAACTCTTCTATATTTCTATCATTATCTGCTGAGTGGAGAGGTAAACTCTTCTATATTTCTATTATCTGCTGAATGGAGAGGTAAACTCTTCTATATTTCTATTATCTGCTGAGTGGAGAGGTAAACTCTTCTATATTTCTATTATCTGCTGAGTGGAGAGGTAAATCTTCTATATTTCTATCTGCTGAGTGGAGAGGTAAACTCTTCTATATTTCTATTATTATCTGCTGAGTGGAGAGGTAAACTCTTCTATATTTCTATTATTTGTTGAGTGGAGGGTAAACTCTTCTATATTTCTATCTATCTGCTGAGTGGAGAGGTAAACTCTTCTATATTTCTATTATTATTTGCTGAGTGGAGAGGTAAACTCTTCTATATTTCTATCTGCCGAGTGGAGAGGTAAACTCTTCTATATTTCTATTATCTGCTGAGTGGAGAGGTAAACTCTTCTATATTTTTTATCTGCGAGTGGAGAGGTAAACTCTTCTATATTTCTATATCTGCTGAGTGGAGAGGTAAACTCTTCTATATTTCTATCTGCGAGTGGAGAGGTAAACTCTTCTATATTTCTATTATCTGCTGAGTGGAGAGGTAAACTCTTCTATATTTCTATCTGCCGAGTGGAGAGGTAAACTCTTCTATATTTCTATCTTATCTGCTGAGTGGAGAGGTAAACTCTTCTATATTTCTATTTATCTGCTGAGGGAGAGGTAAACTCTTCTATATTTCTATTAACTGCTGAGTGGAGAGGTAAACTCTTCTATATTTCTATCATTATCTGCTGAGTGGAGAGGTAAACTCTTCTATATTTCTATTATCTGCTGAGTGGAGAGGTAAACTCTTCTATATTTCTATTATCTGCTGAGTGGAGAGGTAAACTCTTCTATATTTCTATTAACTGCTGAATGGAGAGGTAAACTCTTCTATATTTCTCATTATCTGCTGAGTGGAGGGTAAACTCTTCTATATTTCTATTATTATCTGCTGAGTGGAGAGGTAAACTCTTCTATATTTCTATTATCTGCTGAGTGGAGAGGTAAACTCTTCTATATTTCTATCATTATCTGCTGATGGAGAGGTAAACTCTTCTATATTTCTATTATTGCTGAGTGGAGAGGTAAACTCTTCTATATTTCTATATTATCTGCTGAGTGGAGAGGTAAACTCTTCTATATTTCTATTATTATCT